>JAZHYW010012212.1:0-69367 GCA_037355805.1 Ixodes ricinus
CCTAATTCTGAACCTGACAACAATTTGGCTCAAAAGTATTCCTAAATGCAATAAAACACAAAAAAACAAGCTCGAATCGCAACCGCGCCTCGCAATTGGTAGAATCGGCCGTGACGTCAAATTCAGAGCTCTCCGGGGTCATCGCGTATCGCTGGGCTGGAGGTTCAGCTCAGGTGGCTGGTTCAGTCCTTTTTATCTGCCAGAATGACAAGTTTCGAGGATCAGCAGACGCAAAGGACTCCTTTCTTGACCTTGCACGCGTTTGATACCCTTGTCAAGCTTGACAAACACGTCCGTGTTGCGAGGGGGGGGGGGGGGTCCAGGGAAACAGTGAGGCTTCAAGCCCCGAGCAAGCGGCGTTGCCTCCTCCGCACCTGTCAGTAACACGGACTGGGTCGTATCCTCGTGCTTTTCATGTTGCGTTAGAACTCGAGAGAGCGAGAATAGACCTATTGCTAAATTACCCAAGCATCAAGGCATAGCACCCTCTATACACCTTTTTCGTTTAGCCTCGCACCCAGCCACGTTGTCTCCATATCCGGTATGCGTTCCGAAAAAAAAAGCAAGAGATTACAGCCCTGAATAAGTAAAAAAGTATAGAAGGGTCATAACAAGAACGACTGACGGTTGCAATTAAAATGTTAACACGTTCTACTGTCGAGGCGAGAAGAAAGCGATGTTTTCACGCATACCGGAAGTTCCAGAATTAAAGATGGCGGCGCCCACGTAGAAAAGGTGTATACAGACAAAGCCCGGCAGGTCGACACGAGACGCGGCCGCCGAGCGTGAAAAGGTAAAGCGGCAGACAACGGATGGGAGAGGAGAGTCATGTAACGGGCGCCCCGCTGCGGCGAGACGCCGAAACAAGCTTGTCCTGAGCGATCGAATGTCCGCTCGTGCTTCTCGCGTTCATCGCGCTACCGCTTCTTTGTTTCGTCGGGTTTGAAAACCATGTTTCGGGTCCTCGCCGCTGCAAAAGCTGTGCTCTGAATACCAGGTTCCCCAGGAAATGATCTCTGCTACCAGATCCTTCCGCTCCAAATAGGCGACCGGGCACTTACGTATTCACCCTGGAAGCGGATCCGCGTTCGCAAAGCGGTTGCGAACGCGGTTGTATAAACAATACAATTTCGCGCGCATTTGATGTCATCAAATGCGCGTGATCTTACACTGGATCTTTATACAACCGCGTTGGCAACCGCTTTGCGAACGCGAATCCGCTTCCAGTGTGAATGCGCCATATGGCTCCGTCGTCAAGCTGCCAGGCTTTGTGAATATAGAGGAGGCTATGATCAAGAAGAATGCACGGATCGGTGTTCGACACGTGCTGACACGTGCTGGCCTCAGCAGTAGTAACTTTTCTAAAGCTGAAACCTAAAACAAATGGTATCTTGCACGCGCGTTCATCAACACTGTATTTTGGTTATTTTCTTCGAATCTGTCTATACGAGGAAGGCGTGCGCGTAGTATGCACAGACGCGTGTGAACGTCAATCTCACGCATTCTCCGACTGGTTATACTTCGTTTCAGCTTGGGTCCGGACGCAGGCGATGCTACAAGCGCGAGCTCCGGGCTTCCAGCGTCCCTGCCAAGCACGCGCGCTCGTGCAATGCAAGCACTGTTCAGGGCCACACGCTCGCGCTCGTAGCATCGGCTGCGTCTGGACCCAAGCTGAAACGAAGTATAGTAATTTAGCTTCACACCCATGCCCGATTCGATCTGGATGAGAATCAAACTGCGTGCAGTCTGCGTGTCACTACTGCGTGGTGCAGTCAAGACGAGCTGCAGTTGTATTTCACTGGTTAAATTGTTCATCTACAGCGAGTGACTCGTATCTTTATAACGGCTGACAAGGCGTGCGCGCTGTATACAGCGCGTATACGCACAACTCGGCATTCTCCTTGATGGTTGGGTAATTTAGCAAAAGGTCTATTGAAAATGCGAGGCTTCGCTAAATAAAGTGGCACTGCTAGTGCGATTTTATTCAGCAAAACGTGCGAGCGCCACTTTTTGCTCACTGGGGCTGCGTGAATCTCAGACGTTTTCACAACACTGTGCTCATTATACTTTTTTTATTTGGAAGGAATGATGACTTTGAGTCCGTCGCATGCATTCACTTTGATGGGTCGCCAAAAAATGGATCGCACGAAAATATACGCGTACGATTCGCGGCCGATTTATTCGCGTGACCCATGTTACGCGCGGTCGACATCGTGGTTCATTCATTCGCGTCAACAAGCTAGCCAAAGCTTTTAATTCAAATGATCTAATCTCCGATTATACTCGGAATCCTTGTGGAAGGGCAAGCCGATGCAACCGGCGCGGCGACGGGAGCTCCGAGTCTGACGTCACGTTCTCTTCTCTCAAATATTACGAACGCTCCGAGCATCAAATTTAAAAAAAATGGTTTCCATATTCGTAGTCTTGGGGGCCCTAGGAAAACGATTCGAGTGTTTTTTGTTTTGTTTTCTTTATTAAAGAACCGCTTCAATTTCCCTTTAAGCTGTCAGTAGCCAGTTTTAGAATAGCGTTCGCGAGGGATCTGCGTACGCAAAGACAGAGCGGCGTTGCCGCGCACCAATCTCAAATTCAATTCGGGCTTGGCGCGTGCGTATAGACCTTTGCAAAAAGAGCTTTCAGGCCACCGCCTTTTTGCTAACCGAGCGACCCCTATCAGCCAGAAATTTCCGCCACCTGCCTCAGCTGTGGAAACCCGGTAAGCGGGAGTCCCCAGCTGCAATGTGCACTCGGAGTTCGCCGGCTTTTCTTTGAAGTTTTTACTTTATTTGCCTGCTTAGGATGCTTACCCTTTGTGTGTTAACTTCCACTGTGAGAACCAAGGAATAAAGGGCTCGTAGCCTGCTCGGCCTTCGCAGGAAACGAACGAAGAGAGCGAACGTCAAGCAGCCCGCGACGCAGGAAGTTCGACGTACTTGGAGGATTATTTGATTTCCGTTGAGATAATCTCCTAAACGCCTTACCGGCTTGTCGTTCTCGAGGTCTTCTACGCGAAATATGAGCTGATGAGGGTTGGAGTCCGGGGTGTGGGGACGGAATAGACAAGCTCGTTCATTTGCTTTGAAGCTGTTCAAAAAAGCAGATTTCTTCTACATGTGCCCCAAAACACGCCGGATTCCGTCCGCTCGTCGTGAAGTGACTATCGTCGACACTATATTGGATATGCTGTGTTAGTTGAGACGTTTCTCAAATCCTGTTCGGATAACACGGCACCGTGGGGTACGTACATTATATGTCGTTCGATTGAAGTCTCATCAATCGAACAACATATATTGTACGTTGAATTTCATGTTGTGGGCGGCGAATATCCATGCAGTTCGGATATCCTGTGTGGTCAAATATTTTCGACGGTTAAGACCTTTGTAGATTGACACGGCTCAGTGTATGGTGCCGTAAAAAGATCAACATAATATGAAACAGACATTCCGGTTGCATTAGTTCTGTCGCGCACGGACTCACCAAAACAGCTTTCATTTCTTTGTTTTTGTTCCCAAAAATAGTACGATGCATTCCTTAAAAAGCCCGAGAAATTCTATTCGCCATACAACATAAAATAAAAAAAATAAAATAAAACGGGGGCAATTTAGCGTCCACCAGCGTCCGGAAGTGCGTCTACGCAGGCTGCCACAGCCCACTGACTAGAAAACCCACAGCCCAGCGCAGTCGGGCAACACTGACGTACCCTCTCAAAACCAGGGACACGCGCTGTAAATCGCTTCGTTCGAGACTGCCGCTGGAAAGGTCTATAGTGGCAACGTTGTTATTTCGTTTAGCGTACGCAAACCTTTCGCGCACGCTAATTCTGAAACTCAGCGTGCTCCGTTCCACACTCCTTCCGACCAAGAAACTCAGCGCGCTCCGTCGATGCGATCCGATTTCGCCGACCAGAAGGAGCGTCAAACTGCATTGTCACGGCACTCGTCGTCTTGGTGCGTTGGCCACCATGGCCGAAACCGATCACTCGTACTAAATGCGCCGCGATACTGCGTACTGTGTTATGTCCGTGATTGGTTTACCCGGATACAACGACCCTACAAAAAAAACACAAGCGCCATGACGGTGCATTTTTGGTGTTACTTGATTGGCTCTGTCGGACCGTAGCATCGTCTGCGGTTGGTATACAAGTGATACGTGATGTAGTACGAACAGTCTGTCGATTTTAGCCGAGGGAGTGTCCGAATGCACATTGCGCCAAAAGACAACACTTCGTTCAGCTCGACCTTCTTTGGCCGTGTTCTAAAATTTCCTCCATCTTATTCTAGGGTAAGAGTCTTCGAAAACCTACGCGGAGAGCAAGTCCTCTGCTTCGTACTCAGGATTGCTTGTTGGCTGATTGAAAAAGAAAGTCGAAGGACGCCAAGCTCTTGTTGGCTGATTGAAAAAAAAAAAGTGGGTAGACCTTAATGCTAGATTCCTTGAGGTCTACCCACTATTTTCTTCAATCAGCCAATCAGAGCTCGGCGTCCTTTTGATGTCACCGCCACTCCTGTCAACGTTACTAGATTACCTCAGTTGTGGAACTTCCGCGGAGGGGGTACCCCCCCTCACTCACTTCAATCCGCCAGCCGTCGTTCGAAGCGCCATCTATATTTTCGTTTCATAACTGTGCGTTCCAAAGAGCACAGCTGAAGCGCCCAATGGCGATCACAACGCCGCCATTTCTCCCGCAGCGGTCACTCGAGGAACTGCACGTGACATCTATTTTGGCTTCAATCGGCCATTTCGGAGCCGAAACAGATACAGTGGAAGAGGTTACAGGGGTGCCACCCCCGTATCCCCAGCGGACGCGCCGCGTAATACCACCGAAGTTAAGATGCGCCTAGGTCGGGACGCGCTACCTGAAATCACCGCTGAGGCATGGTTGTATAAAAACAATATTAATTGTGCTGAAAACCTTGCAAACTAAAAATTTTAGAAAACATCACGCGCCCCTCATTTTGTACTAAACTCCAATAAAAGTTACTACAAAAAGAGTTTTTTTTCCGTTGGTTTTTACGCGTCTTAGTAACGTTGAAACGAACGTATCCCGATTCAGTTACCAAAGCAGCCGTCCGGCGGCGCGTCGAGCGACACCGGGCGAGTCGTGGTGAGTGAGGGGGGTACTGTTCGTGCATGCAGCGTCTATGAACAGTTCCGTAACTGAGCTAATCTAATAGCGTGGACTCCTGTGCAAGAAGCAGAAGACTTGCTCTCCGGAGAGCATACCCGCGTCCGGCGTATGCTCCGATATTTTTTTTTTTTGTCGTCACGCGACACGATCCAGCGGAGTACCTCGGATCCGTTCAAATAAGAGTTGGAACACAGCCTGTGTGTGTGTAAGTGTTTCGGGAATCGTTTTCCTCGGGTGGCCCCAAAGCTCATTTAGGAACATCAACGTGAACCAGTAGATATCCCACTTCCTAAAGGCACATATACTTGAAGTAATTTCCTAGAGTGCTATCGATTCACGCAGCCCTGTCCCCAGAATGGAACCTTCGCACGTTTGCGCGGTTCCACGCACTTAGTGCCGCTCCGTTACTTAGAGAGAATGATGCAAAGCTGTTCTGCGCCAAGTCCCGAAACCTACGATAGACGACTCTGACAAAGCAAGGAAAACGTGCTTAGTAGAGTAGATATTTCTCGCGTAGAAAAGAAAGCAAAAATATATTCGCTCTATTGCCGGGTGATCTCTTTTCCTTTTCTGTCCACCAAATGACAATCAGCTTTTTATGTCTTCTTCTTTTGTCATCCATGCTTTTCTTTTTTGTCTGTTGATGTTTTCTTTTACACTTCTAAGTGCCGAATTTCTTCCCTCGAGGAGGAGCTGCGTGTTAGCTGCAAATAACGCGCGCCATGCTCATGGGACATATGACACGCGACAAAAGGAGATAGTGTTGCATTTTTTTTATACGAAGCCCCTGATGTTGTGTAAGTATACCCCTAGCTTTGTTTTGAAGTAGAAGATTATGTTTTTGTTTGGTTGAAAAAGATAAAGCAACAAAATAACCCAAAATAGAAACTGCGGAAGAAGGTGACGTCATCGACACCGGAAGTTACGCACACTGTTTCACTCCCCTAAATATGAGTCGAAGTTTTCTTTAAATTCAGCGCATTTCCTACGTTTCAATGGTTTCATAAAAATCGTGTAATAGATTCGAAATTTGCAATAATGAAACTGTGTCCAATACGTCTTGTCGCTTTTCATATACCCCGATTTTTATAGATGTCGTTGCACGTGACCGTAAAATGTCATGTACGATTACTATTTATACGACGGAATCAATTACATTACGGCTACCTAATGCTATTAACTCTGTCACAATTAACTACTGGGAGCATCTTATGACATGCCGTGGTAGCCTGTAAAACAATATATGCACCCATACGACCCATATTCTATATTAACATATGAAATAACCATATGATATATTGTTCCCCTATGAAGAATGCACATGTGTGCTTGAATTTCTGATCATGATTGCCTAGGATACTTCCTTGTCAGATTGCATTAAAAGGCTTTGTTTTCTTCTCGTCTCGAAGCATTTTTCAATTAGCGATATATTAATAAGTACACCGATAGTTTGTAATGCGTTTTATTTAGACAGTGCGTGTATAACATAAGAAAAATGTTTCTTGAATCAATTAGAATTGGGAAATACAATAAAAAAGAAAACCTACTTAACTTGTAGATAGGACTGCGATGGCGCAGGCGAGCTGGTGTAGATTTACCATTTCTAGAACCACCTGAGACTGGGTGGAAAACTAGAAGAACCAAAAGTGGAAGGGACAGGAACAGAAAGACAGATGGCGTCGTCTCAAACCGACTCCAGCGATTTGTCTTCCGACTCTTTTTTTGTTGCCAACTTTACTTCCCCAAATTTCCTTCTTTCCGTTGGGGAATTCGTGCCCATGACTCTTTCCATTCTACCCAACGTTTGATCTATAGACCTTTTCCGCAAGGGCGCCGCCATCTTGAATTGTCGTCACTTCCAGTATGGGCGAAAACATTGTTTTTGCCGTCGCCACGCCAATCGAATGCATTTAGGAGAAAAAGCATAACCGTTACCCATTCTCGTTTTCTCACCCCTCTATTGTTTTACTATTGACAGGTTGAAACGTTCTGATATTTTTTCGTCGCCCATACCGGATATGCCTACTTGGCGGTCGGGGGCGAGAGTAAGCGGAAAAGGTCTATAAATGCCACCATTTCAGTCAACCCCGATGGAAGGCTGGCATTTATAGATCAAACGGTGGACAGAATGGAAAAGGTCATGGGCAGGGATAACCCAACGGAAGGAAGGAATTTTGGGGAAAGTAAAGTCGGCAAACAAAGAGTTGGGTGACAAGTCGCTGGAGTTGGTTTGAGTCGACGCTTTCTATCTTTCTGTTCCTGTTCCTTCCACTTTTGGTTCTTCTAGTTGTCCACCCAGTTTCAGGCGGTTCAAGAAAATGGTTCATTTTTAGATTTTTTTGTACACATGGCTCTTTAGTATGGTTTGCGGGAGACAGGAAGGAAAAGGGGTGGGGTATATTTTAAGTAAATAAATAAAGGGTGGAGGGCTAGCTGCAAAAGGGGAAGCACCAAAAAGACAGTTGTTGTGCACAAAAACAAACACATTATGAGTTGTCATTTTGTAGGCGACCTTCTTCTTCAGCGTTAGCTGTTAGTACCTTTTTTTTTGACCAAAATTCAACGGCATTTGTATGCAAAAAGTACGTCATCCCGGGGGGGAGAGTGATAGTGCCTCCAGGCGTTAAAACTCTTTCCATCGCCGTCGCCCCTCGCGTGGGCTGCCCCCGTTCGTCCGTTGTCGTTGAAAAGATTCGGAGGACAACGGCGCTGTTCTGGCACGAAACCGCGTCATCTACGGCCCCCCACCCCTCCGAACACAAAGGCCAAACAAGGTTTCGCTCTCCATCCGAGAAACGGGAGGGGCAAGCGCGCTGCGCTCAGCAGATTAGATTGAAGTCCGCAGCGACGCGAGTACAGCACAGGCCTATCATGCGGGAACAACGGCGCGTAAGCGCTTGAACATCTCCGACAACCATCTAACTTCCAACAAACCTCCCAAAGCGAGAAATCCCGAGGCGTACTTTCTAACAACGCAACAGCTGGCGCTGTCGATTGCAGCACTCTTTGTTGGGTAGTTTGCAATTTCTACGCTTATAAGCGGCTCACTTTCCCAATTCTGCTAAAATTATTTTCTCAACTTTTAGCCTTACTCAATAATAAATTTCTTTCTATGCTGTCGCAGAAAGGCCTTCTTTCTGGCCGCCTCCACTGGCAGTTTTAATTAAAAAAACAAAACAAAACAAAGAGTACCGGCACGAGGATGACCAGAAAAACTATGCAGCCACTTTACGGTTAGACGGATATATTTTATTTATTAATTCATTTATTTGTCTTAAACGAATAAAGATAATTATGTGCTAGTTGGAATGATGTAAGCATACTAAAACCGCAAAATATTTACGACTTAAAGAAAAGAGCGTCCGTTTGTGTTTTTTGTTTGTTTTTTCTAGTCCTTGTTGCCTGGCGCTTTTAGTATTGTTGAAACTTTACCGACCGCTCTCTCGTAGTGTAGAATCCCGCCGCTTTCACCGTCTGTTGGTTTGGGTCACCCTGGTCTGGTCGACACTAGCACAAATTAGATTCCAGGGGACTTGTGAAGAAAAACTTGAATGCGGGAGCGCCACGTCCACCCTGACAAAAGAGTCTTTGAAACGAAAAAGGAGACAAGAAATAGAAAAAAAAAACGCAATATCGCGGGCTTCCCAACAGTAATAATAATAGAAAAAAGAAATCGTGCCACGAGGTGCTGATCATTTTTGAAAAAAAAAAAATCTTGTACGAGGAATAAGTTATATTTTATATATTGAATTCCACGTTTTTGGTATAGAGGGTGTCTTTTAGATGGAGCAGGAATTGAAAGTAAAAGAGGATTTTACTTTGGGTTTCTCTATTCCTGGTGCTAGGTTGAGGGCCATGCAACCAATAGAAAATATGCGAAATTGGTTCATCAGTTAGCTGAGTGAGTGAACCGTTTTGACTAACTTTTGTAGCGTAAGCTACACTGGCCGAGGTTGAGCAGTTTCGCGTGGCTCCTGGAGAGCCGTGCTGCGCATGCGCGAGGAGCAGTGACGGAACGGGCAGGACTGGTATGGCGCCTATACTTCGTTTCAGCTTCGGTCCAGACGCAGCCAAAGCTACAAGCGCGAGCCCGGGCTTTCAGCATCCCTGCCAAGCACGCGCGCTCGTGCAGTGCAAGCACTGTTCTGGGCCACATGCTCGCGCTTGTAGCATCGGCTGCGTTTCGACCGATGCTGAAACGAAGCATGGGTCAGTCTCGATGCACGCGCCGCGCGCATGCACCGGCTCGAGATCATGGCTCGCGCTGTCCGGTTGTTCTGGGCGGCAGCTTTGTTGCCAGATACAAAACAACACGGCGCACAGCTGGCCAAACTAGGGTCGCCTTCATGTGCGCTTTGCTTAGGGTGGAGACATCTGGCCATTTTGTTCCACACGTTGTCCATTTTGTATACCGTGTTTGTCACTGAAGCAGCAAGCCGGTAATCGCGATCCTAGACAACCGAGCAGTGGAGCTGGTTTAAACGTTGACCGACCGAGATGACCGGAGAGACCAGACTGGTTTTAAGCCTCTTGCGATCTCTTAGGACCGGATGCGCTACAGCGGAGCTGGTCCTAAGAGATCGCAAGAGGCTTAAAACCGAGTCTGGTCTCTCTCGGTCGTACTCGGTCGCAGAGTGTGAACGGGCCTTAAGCTTACGCTATACGTATATCCTGGCATAGCCAAGCTAAGCCACTGTTTTTCTCTTTTCTTGATATTTAGCTTTTGAACCGGTTGGAAAATTGACAAACTTTTCAATTAAAATTTTGCGATAAGGCTGCATTGTGAGAAGGTCGTTCTTACAATGCAGCCTTGTCGCAAAATTTTAATTAAAAAAGTTTGTAGTGTAGAATTACACATACCAATATAAACAAGCCAGTAGTTCATTCTTATAATCCGAACACGGAAGTATCACAAGAGTTTCACTAAATTCTGATGCAACTTTCGTATTCGAATAGTGCACAGTGTGTGGAGTAAGATGGTGGTAAGTTTTAGAGGATATCCTGTCTGAGTTCAACATGATTAAGCGTTCCGCACTTTCAACTGACCACTCGCACTTCAAGATATTGTATCCTCGAACAAAAGAACAGCGTTTATTATTATTATTTTTTTACATGAAATATATATTAGCAGTCAAATTCCACGAGACAACTACTACGAAGAACCGTCACGTTAATTTACCCACCAAGTTTTTCGGGGAAATTGAAATCACGTGGCTACATCATGTGTCCAAGTAACGTGAGCTCGTGTGACCTGGTCAAGGGACGTCGATTTCACGGCTAAATTAGGCGGGAAAATTAACGTCATGTGACCACGTCATGTGACCAGGTAACGGGACGGCACATAACCACGCCATGTGACCTCAAATCACGGGACGTCAACTCCGGCGAGGTCGTTCTGCAGGGTGGTATCTTACGCCGAGCACATTCTGTGCTCAACCGGAATCCTGTAAGCATCATCAAGCCCGTATAATATTTGTTTGTATTATATTTGCTTAGGCAGGGTGTTGTCAAGGTGCAACACGTTACCGCCAAATTAATGTGTTAAAAAACAATATTTTTATTGTTAAAATATTTTTGATGACAGCCTTCTAAGCTTTTGATAAAACTATTTAAATCTCCTTGCTCAAACAAGGAGTGTGGAATTCTGAAACTTGTTTCTTACGATAATTCTTCTTATCATTACCCTTCTTATTGAAATTGATCGCAATTAGTTCGCGCGCTCTATCTACTCCTCCAAAACCACGTCTAAAAGTCACCGACAGTTTAAGAAACACCTCACGCGGTGCGTTTTTCAAGTTTTCAGTGACTATAGTTTCTGGAGAAAGCTCTGTGTTTCACGAAAAGTTTTCTTTTCCTCCTAGCTTGCTTATGTTTTATTAGTATGAGTTTTATGAGAGGGGTGGCTCGAAACGTTTGCAGAGCGAGCTTTCGCTCCACCTGCTGCAGGCTCTGGTGCGTTAACCAATTTTGGGTACGATAGTTTCAAAAAACGTAACTCGCTACAGTTACAGTTACTTTCAGAAAAAAAAGAATAATAGCGAAGTTACCGATGCACTTACTGAATCGAAAAAGGTATACCTGGTGACAGTTGTAGTTACTTTTAAAAAGCGACGCCTTTATTTTTCAGTTACTTTTCTTTAACAATTTGGGATAGGTCACTGCGCACGTCTGGTTTCACGGCTGGTGTCTACAGAAAGCAACTACCTAGAAACAGTCAAAACGGCATCGATAATAGTGCTTCAACCGATCAACGTGTAACCGTTCATTCATAAAGAAGAAGCGCAGGCGCAAAGACGACTAGGTTTTTCCTCATCACATTCACACGTGAACATTGTTGCGTCACGACTCGCGAGACACTATATGGTACTCCCAAGTCGGTGCAGGTCGAACATGGGGCTCAGACGTTCGGAACACATAATTTGAAAAGTGTAAGGAGTGGCCGAACTCAACTCCTTCAATGATGTCCTAATTTTCAAAAAAACTGGCAAAAGTAACGACAAAAATAACGTTCATTGATTGTTACTTCGGAAAGAGTAAGAAAACTACAGTTACCACTCACTTTTGTTACTAAAAGTAACCACGTTACGGTAACGCGTAAGGCATAATGCTTTACAACTCAAGACTGGCATTAGAACCACCCTTAATTACACGGCGGGGCGAAGGGACCGTACATACGCCGTCTGCTGCATGCGACTGGTCAGCGTAACGCCGCTGACCAATCGCCGCAGGCGGAGTTGTCCCGGTTCCTTCATTCCCCTCTGTTTGGGCCCCTGATTAGCACGCTCAACCACCAATCTCCCCCCCCCCTCTCTCTCTTTAGAGATTGACTTTCTAAATGCAGAGTTACAGGGAATACGTTGTTCAGAAGTGTACAACGAGCCGCCGCTCAGCAAAAATACTCAAGCAGGGTTATATGCCGGATTCTCCGAGTGTTTGCAGCAGTCTGGTTTGCTGCACCAGCAACTTGTTGCGTGGTACCAGGTTTCTATCCTCGCCATATCAGGGTTGATGTCAACAGTTGGTTTAAGGGAGGAAGAATCTCGGACATTTATTAAAAGTAATCAACTGTCGCTCACCCAATTCTTTAATGTATTATGTGAGAAGTCCAGCTACCTTGGGGGGGGGGGGGGCATTGTTGGCCAAGTTTTTTAGCACACCACCGCTCTGAGTAAGCGGAGAGAAGGCTCGAGCTGCAGACCCGGGGATCCTGGGTTCAATCCCCACCCCAGCGTGTTTCAATCTGTATGTCGATCGTAAAGGCGTGCGGTTGTGTATCACTACCGCGTAATGTACGTTGAACACCCCAGGACCAGTGGTATACTGTACTGGTTAAATTTCTCATGTGCATGGGAGACACCAGTTACCCATTGGGGATGGCGAAATTCCCGCTGTCGAAACAAATCCAGAGCAACATTCTAGCTACCCCATTTTTTCTGGATTGATGTCAATCGGTTGCAGTGCACTCGCGGCTTGTTGGAGCGCCATATACCGCAAATCGATATCTCAAGGAATGAACCAATTCATCAATAAATAATGAATGTATCACTCCTTTCACCGGAATATTAATTAACCGATCGAGGGAGAAAAAAATAGCTGAATCAACACTCGCGGCTTGTGTGCAATGTATCTTACCAGTGCTCCTGAGTTATGACAACAACAACAACAAAAATAAAACGAGTTAGCGCAGCCATGCAGAATAGATCTGAAGATAGCGGAGAAATTAATGGACTTCTAGACGGCTTTATCTGCAACTTGCAGGCACGCGAAGGGCGGGTCGTTAATAGACCAAACTTTTGGCTAATGCGTTAGAGCTCGACTCCAAAAACGATCATAGTCGTTGCCGATGCTAATGACTCGGTCGTTACTGCCACTGGAAAGCGAGCACGACCATGCTGGGCTTCTGTCTTATATCTCAATACGCTCTCGTTATAAGGCCAATGAGTTGCAGTGGCAGCATTTTGGGCATTGGGACTCATAAGATAAAAGATACCTGGAAATATAAAAATAAACTACGTTATTGCAATTGCAGTTCTTTTATTTTTCATTTGCTGCAGTTTTTATGCTGACATAGACTGGAGAGCAGAAAGTGTGTCGAGCGGAGACTACCACATCGCTGAACCCGCTCGCGGATATTGACGTGATCTAACGTGACGTCGTCACGTGACGTTAAATTTTCCCGCGAAATGTAGCGGCGAAAGTGACGTCACTTGACCTGAGGTCACGTGACGTGGTCAGATGACACCAATTTTCCCGCTGTATTTAGCGGGGCAATTGACGTCGCATGACTTCAGGTCACATGACGTGCTCACGGGGCATCAATTTTCCCGTTAAATTTAGCGAGGAAATCGACTTCACGTGACTTGATGTATCGTAACGTGGTCACGTGACGTCAATTTCTCCGCTAAATTTAGCGTAAAAATGTATGTCACGTGACAATAATTTTCTTGTTATATTTAGTGGGGAAATTTCCATGACGGTTCACCGTGACGTTTTTTTATTAATTTTTTTCATAGAGTTTGCTTGATTAAACGCCTTTTGTGTTAAAATGTAGAACTGGCGTTAGGGTTCCTTTAGCCCTGGGGCTAAGTTGGCGGACTTGGGGGCCACTAGAAAAGAAGCGAAATTAATTAATTACAGAGATAATTAACTTAAAAGTAAAAATACTCTCTAAAATTGTCATATTGAGGGGCTAGTGTAGTTGGCGAATTGCCGCTCGACCCTAATATGGTCTAGCCGTGTCGCAAAATGTTTAATAAAATATTTGCGGAGGGCGCCACAGGGCAAGAAAAATCGCCCTTGCACACGGCTTCAAACCGAAACTAAGCCAATATGGTGGAAAGTTTTGCGACTTCGAGGTGCATGATTAACGAAAAAGTGAAACAGCGACAAACAAAATACGGAGGACAAGAAGACGAAGTGCGTTGTTTGCACACTTCGTTTTCTTGTCTTCCGTTTTTTGTAGCTGTTTTACTTCTTTGTTAATCGAAACTAAGTCAGTGAAGAGCGCCTTCCAATTTCGATCTCTACGATTTACACGGGCTCCTCGACACCACGTGTCCCCGCGACAGTGGACGTGAGCATTGCGAAACAAGAGCGGAGTGAAGGATCGGCTCTCTGTCCGCTTAGTTTCGGTTCGAAGACGTGTGCAAACACGTCTCGCCTAGCGCCCACTAGGAATTTTAATGCTTGTTGATTACTGAACAGTTTTGCAGTTACGTACCTCTTGGCTTTTGGGAAACATAATGATTTAATTATAAACTCTAGTACGCTGCTTTGTGACGGTTGATTATTTTTTTCTACCTGAATAGTTTTTTTTTGCCTGCTCAATGTTTAATCTTAACATGTGGATGGCCAGGCTAGCACTGAAGTCATGAAGTCATTTGAAGTGTACTTCAGTCGTCTGTGACTGATTCTGTGGGCATGGTAATAAACAGTTTTATTTTGTTTCATGGCGCGCGTGGTTGCACAGCGGCTCAGTGCGACAAGCCGCACAAATACAAGGGGTAATTAGAAAGACAATAATAACCATTACCTACAATGAATCCTTCTCAACTTCAGCAACTTACTGATTTGAAGTGGAACAGTTCAAGCAGGGTGCATTCATTTCTCAACGTTTATTTAAAAAAAAAAGTGGCCACATCGCATTTTATTGTGATTTCAAGAGTTATACATGGTAACCTTCTACCTAAATTGACATTCTTGGTCCCGAATCAGGCTTCCAGCCAATCTGAGCTCAGACTTAGTCATAGTGAAGCGTCTGGGCGAATTGCGAACAATGAATGGATCGATAATAAGGTTCAATCGGAGCTTTCGGCCAAATTGAAGGATCATGCTTTCAGGTTAGGTTCAATTACAGCGTTCGAACCATATGGAACCTTTCAGCTCTATTGAGGCTGTGGCCGAACTGACATTTCAGCCCTACTGAGATCACAATAAGTTGACCACGCAGCACGCGCTACATTAGAATTTGAAGGATTTAGCCTATACGTGTACTTTAATCAAAAGCCAGTGCTAGCCGCATGCGTTTTTCTTTCTTTTCTCGGAATTTGTATCTTTATTTCCAAAACGCGTAAACACACTCCGCTGCATTGTAGATTCGTTGTGATGTATTTCTTTGTTATTCGTATTAGGTAGCTTGTTTTCCAGAAAACGTTCCCGAAGAATTCGGCAGCGATAGCGAGAAGACAACTATCTAACAACGAATCATTTCACCTGTTTACAGCTGCTGGAGCAACGTTATCTCTTTCCAAAGCGCCACAAATCGATTCCGGCGGTGACAACGAAAGCACAATCGCGATGGACGGCCGTGAATCTGCAGATTCACCGAGTCAGCAAGGAACACCACCAGGGTGCACCACCGTCGGGCTTCTACAAAAGACCGGAAACAACGCGTGCTTAACTCAGTGCGTCAGCGAGAGCACGAAGACAAGTGTTTAATACCGAATCCTTTGACCTCTTTACAGGTGAGAATTTGTTACGGTAGCGGTTTTCAGTTGCTGTTTTATTTGTGCCTAGCTGCCGAACAGACCATTTTGCTTGCTTGT
Organism: Ixodes ricinus; assembly: GCA_037355805.1. Taxonomy (NCBI): domain Eukaryota; kingdom Metazoa; phylum Arthropoda; class Arachnida; order Ixodida; family Ixodidae; genus Ixodes; species Ixodes ricinus. The sequence goes on from JAZHYW010012212.1 coordinate 15,673, forward strand.
CGTGCTCGTGTCTTCTGATGGCCTGTCATGACCAAAGACGGGAAAAGGCAAAAAGAATATGTGAAGGCTCTGAACAACTTACTTAGAGAAATAAGAACGGATACACACGGCCTGAAAGAAAGTGTAAAATTCACAGGTGACATATATGATGAGGTCAAAAAAATTAGAGATAGACTCAGGGAGCTAAAAAAGGAGGTGAAGAAACTTTGAGAGTCAAACCATAGCCTACGAGTTGAAAACAGAGCACTGCCGCTTAAAATGGAAGCACTAAAACAACACTAAAGGGCTAATAACCAGAAGGTAAAGGTGTGCCCTCGAAGCTGACCCTTGCGAGATTGTTAAAAAAAAAAAAAAACTATGTGAAGTTTTGGGGAGCCTATCCTGGACACCCACATCGATGTCTGTCACAAAGTGGCAAAGGCTGTGAAGAAAACGTTATCGTGCGTTTTATTCGACGAACAACGTGAAACGCAGCTTTGGCGGAAGCAAAGAAGAAGAGGCTCGATACCTCAGTATTGGGTTTCACGAATGTAAGGCGTCGAGTATACTTGGAATGCGCACCCGAAACGACAGAAAAAGCTACTCCTGGGCGCAACAATGGCACGCAAACGAGTTTCGGGCTGGAAATACTAATGGACCTGTGGAAGAAACGTTAACGCCCGTCGAAATGACGTCACTAATCCAATAAAGGCTGAATGCTAAGACGATGTGGGAAAACTTACCGCGAAACACGCCTACTTACCGGGTTCGATTCAGCGTCGGCTCCTTTGCACTGGCTGCAAACCCCTTCAATCAGTGCAAATGATGCGACATACCTGCTTTTCCAAACACTTCACAGGAATACAAATCCTCGCTTTTCTTTCCTCCATATGAACATACGCAGCATGAGGACTAAGCTTGATTCACGTGAGCTATTTGTCACTGCTTTAAGACCTTATCTTCACGGAAACTCGGTTCACTAGGAACGACCAATTACCAGCATTGTCGGCCTACAAAGGAAAGGGCCTGGTTAGGGACACTAAAAGGGGTGGTAGAGTAGCGCTTTTCGTGAAGAAAAATAATGCAATCAGTTTTATTGGCGAATTATCAGTAATGAATACAGATCCCGCATGCACGGTAGTAAACACTGCAAAGACAATTATTGCTGTTTTCTACAAACCACCTACCTGAAACGTGCCAAATTCTTTTAGCCTTGTCGAAAACATGTTAGCTTATCTGGGTGCCTTCCTCCTGCGCTTTGTGATCATGGGCGATGTAAACATAGATACCATATCTGATGAATCAGCGGCAAGGCGATTTCAAAATCTGCTGTTCTTGCCTACAGTTGCACCAACGTGATAACAGTGCCGACTCTAGTAATCGCGACGAGTGCGACACCACTTGATGTTTGTGTTACAACTATAAATGTCCCCGATATAATGCCTGGCGTTATAGCCCACAACCATAGCCTCCTCTATACGGAGAAAGCCTGGCACATCGACGACGGAGCCATAGGGCGCGCGGCCGCAGAAAAAAGGAGAGGAGGAGCGCGCGAAGCGGTGACCAATATGGTAGCGCAGAGCAGAAAGCGCAGAGATTGGGTGCGAGCGCTTGGGTCATGAGCGGCCGCTCCCCGAACCACGTTTGTTTTCGTGTTTTCGTCACCGTCGTTTTCGTACTCCGGGAGAAACGGCGGCGGCGATTCGAAAGGGCGCTGGCAACAATGCACCATGCCTGTGGCGTCGGCGGAGTTGTCGGCATGCCAGCGGAGTGCGTCGTCGTCGGACCATCGTATCGTGCCGCGGAAGAACCATGCAGTTTTGACTAAACGAAACGGACGGCCGCGACCGTCGGTTTCGCGTTCAAAGACCGTTGCGGAGATGCGGGCGCACGGAGAAACGGGAAAGGGTTGACGTTGAGTTTCTCCTCTCCACGATACCGAAAAGAAAAGAGGAAAAAAAGAGTGTTTCTGCGTTTGGCCGCTCGCTCTTGTGTGGCGCTAGCAGCCAAGCATCCCTCCGCTCCCCGTTTCCCCGCCCCTCCTTTCCCTTTTACGGCGGCCGGCTCTTCTCGCGACGTGCCAGGCTTTCTCCGTATAGAGGAGGCTATGCCACAACATAGTGATCGCATGTCTAGTTTTTTTCTTAACAGCTATCAAACATGCTTACAATTACCATAATAAAAGAAAACACGTGTTAAAGGGCCCCTGAAAAGAAGAGGAATGTATTTTTCAAAGAGTCTGGTTGGGTCACGCGTGTCAAAAAATTAATATTATACGAAAAAAAAAAATAGCGCAATATTGACGGCGCGAGACGCGATTTAGTTGGTAGTCACCTCCTTTCCACTTGTTTTCCCTCTTGGCATTTCGAAGGCGTGGAGGAGAGGTGGTTCGGCTTGGCCATCACGTTGAGGTGGAGAGAGCGACATCGAGCATTAGGGTTACGTCATGGAATTTGCGCACCTTATTTCAAATGAATCTCTCGCCGTCAGCATTGCTCTAAAAATGTTTTTCGTGTAAAATTTATATATGTACAAACGTGTCCAAACATGATTTTTTAAAAAAAAATTCTCAGATGCTATTTAAGAAAAATAAATGATGAATCTTTTTTAAACTTTCGCGACTTGGGAATGTGAATAATGCTGTTCAGTTGTAACGGGCAGAGAGGGCTCGTCATGCAGAAATGTATTTTTCTTATTCCGCCCTGCCGGCCATAGCCTCCAATATGAAAAAAGAAAGAAAGAAAGAAAGAAATACCGTTTCGCTTCGGCAATTCTTATTCGAGCGCTTGTTTGGTAACAGAGCTCATGTCAAATACAAATGTGTTTTTCTGTAAACATATTGAGCATGCTGGATATGGTATTCAATGGAGGTCTCGAATGTTCATACAACGAAGCGAGCAGAGTCGTACTCCCAATTTTCTTTGCAAACATGTGGCCGCATCGACCCTTTAATGCTTCTGCTTTGTAAGCAGCTTGGAACATTCAATTTCGGCAGAAAAAGGGTACATACTTAAACAAGGTTCACATTTTCCTATATTCGTTACTTTTTGAGAATAATACTTGGCGGCAACGTTACGAAACATGGGGACGTTCTCGAACGGCGCGAACGTCTTTAGAACCATTGAAGTGGGCAATAGTCTTTTCACCGAAGTTTTACCGGATTTGTTTCTGAAGATTTATTTATTTTTCTGGTGTACTATAGAATTTTCGCCTCCTGTTTTTTTTTTTGCAGCGAAACTAGCTATTTTATTTATTTCCACTTTAAAGGCCCAATAGGGCGTTACATAAGGATGGCTGATTAATAGAATAAAACGGCCAATCAACACAGTATTGTAGAATAACAAAAAGTAGAAGTAATACAAAAGATAAACTGATGGAACACTCACACAAGATTCGATTTAAAGAGCATTTAGGAACGCTGTTGAGTCGTCGATACTGGGTATATAGGATGGTAGCTGGTTTCATTCGGAAATGAAGAAGGGAATAAAGGATTCATTAAATGCATTGGTCTTATTGGAAATTTGTTTGATAGCACAGGAGTTATTTAGCCGAAAAAATGTTATTTCTGTACGGTCTCAGGAGGTTTGATTTGTTGTAATAAATTTTGTGAAGGAGTCAGAGTAGGGAGAATTTTCTTCGGTAGTGCAAAGCGGTCAGTTTGAAATTAGTTTTAAGAGCAGAAACAATGGTGAAATTATCGTATGATGATGAGATGAAACGAGTGGCTCGGTTTTGCACTCCTTCTAATCTGTCGACAAGGTCTGGTTGATAGCGATTCTAAATAGCTCCAGCATACTCTTGTTTAAGTATAATGTTAGTTGCAAAAGCCATTAATTGAACATGAGTAGGGCATCTCGTAGGGTTCGGGTGAAGAATCCGAGAGTCTTAGATGCTTTTGCAGACATGGTTTCAACATTGGTTTTCCAAGAAAGGTTAGGAGTTAACCTGATGCCAAGACACTTGTACATGGAAACGCGTTTAATCACATCGTTTTATATACTATACTGGTATGCTATCCAGGACTGTTTTCTGGTGAATTAAATTAATTTTCTCTTGTATTTATTTAACGACATTAAACATTTTCCGCACCAGAGGCCAATTTCCTCTAGATCACTTTGATGTTGACAGTTGTCGTTTACTGACAAAATCTTTTTATAATGACACAATCATCTGCACAGAGCCGTATTTTAGAGGATATTCTGCACAGAAGATAGTTAATGAAGATTAAGAAAAGCAGGAAGCCGAGAACGGAACCCTGCGAAACCCCTGACGTAACGCTTCTAGTCTCAAATCGTGATTGTTAGTGACTGTATTAAACATAAGATGTGAGAAAATGAGTAATCCAGGAAAGTACTAAGGAGTCTAATTGTAGAGTAGATAGCTTGGAGAGGAGACGTTGATGAGGAACACGGTCGAAGGCTTTTGAGAAGTCCAGGAATATGGCGTCAGTTTGTTGATGACATTCAAGGTTAGTATGTAACTTGTGTACGAATTCTCACAGCTGGGTCTCGCAAGATAAACCTTTGCGGAAACCATATTGATATAAAAAGAGAAAAGTGTTTTAGACAGGTGAGTCATGATGTGCGAATACATGACATGGAGGTTAAGGAGATGAGACGATAGTTAGAGGCTGAAGACCGAATTCCTTGCTTGTAGAGTGGTACAACCTTACCGATCTTCCAGTCAGAAGGTAGGCAGCTTTCGGAGACTGGGTGGTTGAAGATGAGATATAGAAGTTTTATAGAAATAGCAGCCTTATTTCTAAGAACGTTGTGCATTGACATTGGCAAGGTCTGTTGAGGACGAAAGCTTAAGTTTCTGAATAAGTTTAATTATTATGGTTGCGTTAACATAAATTGGTGGCATAAGATCATAACCCCTTTCAGATAGGGTGGTAATATTATATTGGGATTCCTTTGTAAATATAGAAGTAGTCATTTAAGACTAAAGGGCAGTCACTCTCCTTGACTGGTTTACCATTGTGGTCGTTCAGATTTATAGTCTGGAGGTGGTTTTGGGTGACGTAGGCTTCTAAAGTTTCGTCGGATTATTGCGCAAGATTGTCGGTAAGTCTTGAGAGAAAAAAGGCGTTTTCGATTATTAATGTTTTTTGAGTAGTTTCTAACTGCAGCGTATTAGTGGCCGCGCGGACATGATAAGTTAGTTCCCTCTGCTTCTGCGAAAAGTATTTTTCTCTTGTTGACCTTAGAGTTCTATCAAACGATCGTTTGGATAAGTTTGTGCGAATTCGTATAGTGTGCACATATGTTTGCACTAAGCCAATACCATCATTTTGGAACAAAATGTTTTCTCTTCGAAACATTTTGTGAAAACTCGTGTTCGAAGATATCATAGAAAGTTACTGATTCATTTTTGATTGCTTCGTAGTTGGATTTATTGTTATCGTGAGTAGTTTGGAAACTCGGACTTTTCACAACAACATGCAAACAATAGAACAAAGTGAAGAATCCTGTGATCGCTCAGACCTTCAGAGAGTTGGATTGACTTCACGAGATCAAAAGATGTAATTAAGATGAGATCAAGAATGTTAGACGAGCGTGTGGGTTTGTTTACAAACTGCGTTTGGTTAAGCCTGAGGAACATATCAAGGAAATCTGCAGATGCATGAGATCTTTCGGATGATAAACGCCCAGTCAATCTGAGAGATGAAGTCACCAAATAGCAGAAGACAAGCTTTGGAAAAAGCGAGTTTTAACATCGACCAAAATGGAAGACAGATGAGCAGAAAAATGGGCGTCAGAGCGAGGTGGTTTGTAGCAGGGCTGGGCAGAGATACTGCAAAAATTTTCGGGAATACAAATACCGAGGTACATGTGTTTCAATGCCCAAAATACAAATACGTGAGATACATTTGTCGTTTATGCATTGGGATATTCCTGAGATACTTCTGCAAAACTAGCGTAAAAGTATTGCAGAATACAGATACAGATGCTTATCTAAAATACATTTGTTCCCGAACGGTGCTAGGTGGGGAGGTGTAGTTTGTGGCGAATACGAATAGCAATTTTTGATTGTGCTTCCTTTTTTGCTCCATTTAATGCTGTTGCCTTTACCTCAAACTCTCTATTTACTATTATTCCGCTAAACAAAACGTGTCACCCCTTTTTAGCCCCATAGTTAGAGAACTGTAAAACTGCGTCCCATGCTTGACAAAAAGGCGTCTTCCCGAAATGAACCCTGTTTTGCCATGAGGGCGCATCTCATACTGTCGTAATATAAGCTTCTCGATCACCCTTAGTGTGGGTTTGCAACGTTGCCTCTACTAAACTGGAAAGAGTGGAGGGATTTGTGAGAGGAGCTGATTTTGCTACTCTTGCCCGTAACCTCTTTTAGACCAGAGCATTTCTTTTAATGTCGGTGACTTAGATGCATCGTCTTGTAAGTCGGATTCAAATTATAAATAACGAAGCAACTTGCACCAAGCAGATGTTTTTTATCTGTTAAATTTATCCTAAAAAAGACAACATATGTAATGAGATACCTAAGTTAGGCAAAGTATCGCGATACAAGCGATATATCTTAAATGTATTTCACTACTGAGATACAAATACTACTTTTCAAATGTATCTCGATACAGAGATACAGATACTCGAAAGTAGCTCTAAGATACTATTACGATACATCTGTATCGCGATACTGCCCAGTTGTGGTCTGTAGCAAGCAAATATAAATATCTTTTAGAGGTCTGACATCAAAGCAAGAAGTATTCTTCTGTACAGCGATAAGCACACCTCCCCTTTTTTGGGCATCTTTGTCATGACGAAAGATATTCCAATAGGGCATGACAGGAAAAATTCTCAATAGCATCACCGGAATTAAAGCATGTTTTTGTAATGATAACGGTATGTGACGAGTTGTCCTCTAGAATACCATGAAGTTGGTCGCGTTTCGGGATGACGCTTCGTATGTGAGTTAATAAGACTGAATGCAAGTTGCTTTTATCGCGAGGTTCGAGTCGACAAGAAGTGATAGGCCTATTACGTGTTGTTTGCTACGAATTAGGCTCGGGGACATAAAACTCACCGATAGATTGAGATTCTTCGTGAAAAAATACGTTACCAAAACAATTTGTCAAAACGTACCTTGAAAGGAATGTTTAATGTTTTTCCAGAACCAAAAAGTCTAATTCGACCCAGCCGTACCGACGCGGAGAAGTCCTCTCGGAAAGCGAATCCAGTACCTTTTAACACAACTCCGCAAGCGAACGCAATTTTCTTGTTTTTGAAACGAGAAAACTTAACAATAATTGTCCTATTTTTGCCTTCTTGAAATCTACCCAGCCGCTGCGACGGTTCTAGTTTAGCGGTATTCAAGAGGAACCCCATTTTGTGTTAGCAATAAGCAACAGCTATTTCGTCAGATTGGCGCCAAGTTTAGGAGGGAGAATGAGGACAGCCAAAGAACAAGTGGTTAGACCGTCGACGTCTATTTTGACGGTTTACACATTGTTTACGAACATTCGACAGCTGGATAGACATACTGTACGGAGAAGTGGGACCAGACACGACGTTTGCGGGAGTCAACTCTGCCTCGACAGCAGCTAATCTTGCGGAAGGTTGGCCCACTGATGCATTCACAATCTTTGGTTCACTTTCTAGAGCACTAATTCTGGCCATCCTGCCACTTTGAGATGCCTCAATCCGTTGAACAACGGCTAGAATGCTGGCCATCTGCTTGCTGTCGTTGAGGGGACAAGGGTTTGATTCGGCGTCCCTCCGACATTTCCAAAAGCAGTAAAAACGTAATACTAAGGCGGCACATCCACCTCAATCAGGAGCACACTTCGCCGTTGGCGCACGACACCGTAAACAAGCAGGGATTACTACTGCGCAAATACTGAACATTGGTGAATTAACGAGCGTGTATGAACAAACGGGTAGGCGCCATTGCGTGAACGACACTGACGCGCCTCAACTGGTTTGTCGACGGATGGTGCTTCTGTGGACACCCTACATGGTTTCATTCAGGTTGCGAAATCAAGTAGGCGGATGCGTCCAGTTCCAGCAGAGGCGACGGTATCGGCACGGACGCCGAGTCCTTCTCCGAAAAACCGGTCCCGTACTTGTGGTTGCTGACGACGAACATGCTTGTCCCGGTGGTTTATGCGCACGCCAGTCCTAGGAGCAACTGTTTGAACAGACGAGTAGGCGCCATTGTGTGAAAGGTGACGACGCGCCCCTAATGTATCTGAATGACAGAAAATCAGCGAAGGCGAAGCAAAAGTACGGTACAGCTTTAAAAGTCTATGCCAGCATCACAATTCAAGACTCGTATGGGAAACAGTGAAAAACGAAAGCTGAGAACATCACAGAGTCCTTCATTTGAAAGCCATAAATTAAAAAAAAATATATAGGACAGCCAGAAAACAATTTTATTGCGTAGCAGCGATTCGTATACACTTCATCTGGTGTCGGTAAACGAAGTTTTAAAGAGCACATCTATAAATAGAGAGGAGAGTTGGCTGATCAAATATTCTTGAAGATGTATCACGCGGGTGTGCAGAATGTAAAAAAAATAACACAGCAGTCACGGGCGGCGTGTCTGTCTGCTCTGAACTCACTCACAGAGACGGTACTTTTGCTCTTGGTTTTGTCGAACGCCACGTTCGATTAAATGCACTTGTGTGAGTTCACCGCCGTAGCTAAAACTTCAATGTCAGCGGCGCCAAAAAAAAAAAAAAATTAAGCTGCTGAAGCTTTACCGGCAACGCAAACTTCATTTCTCGGCCTCTCCTTTTGTCATGGCCGAGATGGCAATTTTATTTATTAAAAAGGAGCTTTGGGTATAGTGTCAGGAAAGTCCTGTTTTGCAAAATTTATACTGTGACGCCATGGGATGAAAAAATCCTCGTTTACCGGCGCGACATCCGCCATCTGTGCTCGAGGTGGATGCTTTCTCAAACCAATTTGAGCTCTTTCCAAAGCCTGCAAGAAATACCGAAGACACAGTTTGATTTAGAGGACCCCAGAGGTTCACCGATTGAAGCTTTCACCATTGACATCTCGAAAGAAAAATAAACAAACCTTGAGTCGCATGAATTGCCGAGAAGGTAATATGGTGGACGATATCGCAGAACAGTACAACTTCCTGCGCCCCTGCATCGATATAATATATATTGAAAGTGTTTTCAGAATTGAAAAAGGAAGATGGCCTAGTCATTTCTCCTCGTTGGATGATCGGAAGGATGATCGAAGTCAGAAAATTACGCAGTTGCTGCGTTGGAACCCTTGGCCGAGGATCCCTGCCCTCAAAATTCGGACAAACCGAAACTCAAAAAAACTTGACGCTATTAATACGGCCGCGCGCTCAGTGTTACCAGACCACCAAGCCGTTTGGCATATCGTCTATTGTGCTTCTTAGAAATCTGCAGCATCTATTTTCCTGCAAAACTCTTGCGAGAGCCAATCGCGGCCATCTACGGAGGGAGCTTGGATATTAGGGAGTTTTAGAATAGCGCACGCTAAAGCTTTGCGTGCGCAAAGAATAGCGTCGTCACCACTGCGCATGCGCCGAACGCTAATCACGTTTTCTGCTTTGCGTGTCGCTATTTTTCGGAAATTGCGTGCGTACCCAAAGAGTCTTAGCGCTCCTTCAAGGTGGATTCGTAATGAGAAGTTGGCTAAAGCCAAGACGAGCAGAGTTAAAAATGGCGGCTCCCAGGACCATGGCTACGGCCGCTGTTGCGGCGTTGTGACCATGAAGTCCAGGCATCCTCGCGACTGGGATTTTCAATACCGGACGACATTGCACTCGGTTTGGAAAACCCAGTAAGGTGGGCAACGATCACCGGCAACTTGATGCTTGCGACGCGCGAACATTTCTCGGCGTAGGTACGGTGTGCGAAGGTCAGTACACGGGAACTCAGTTGCCGAGGCAACGCAGACGGACACGACCGGTCGACCGCTCGCGTCGCATTCTCACGATTAAACAAATCTAAAATGTTACTCTGGACCAAAAACAACTTCTTGTTTTCTCAGATGACAGCATTTCGTGTGTGAAATAAAATTGTGACTATCTTGGTGGTGTTGCAAGCGCGAGATGCTTGGACTTTTGCGTCGCGGCGGAGAAACGCTATTCTACAACCCTCTTGTGTAGCGTGCGCTAACGCAAGCGCTAAATTTAGCGCTAGCGTGCTCTAAAATTGCGTACGTTATTCTAAAACTTTTCATTAAAGAGTTTTAGTGCAACCGGCGCTTTCCCCTCCGCTAAGCCCCTCCGCTACCCGGAACTCTACAGCCAGCGGCCATCGGCGCGCAGGCGCAGTGGCGGTTTCTTCGTAGCGGAGGGTTAGCGGAGGGGAAACACGGTCCACTAAAACTGCTGTCCGCTGCAGGCTGACATTATCTTTGACCTAAACAAACATTCGTGCTTGTACAGAGAGCAGCGGTAATGCGCCATATTCAGTGTTACATGACAAACTGATTGTGGATCAACACAATATCAACCTCGTCATTCGCCCAGTTCTTCTCGCGTAGAAGTTCAGCGACTGGCTTTTTCGTGAGCGCTTTGCGGGAATTTGTAGACTCCAGATTTCACACAGTCTCAGCTAGTGAATCAACAAAAAATCTCCTGGTCAGCTGCATCGTGGCCTCAAAATAACGGCCCCTGTTTGACAGCTGCGTATAATATAAAAACTCTGATGTTTTATTGATTCAGTTCGTGCTTTGTGAGCTTCAACGAGAACGCCGTGCGTTGGCATACATTTTGTTTTTGTGTTCTGCGTGTAATCAGGCTGATGGAACAGTCGCTAACTTGGCGGCATTTTTTCCCATCCCCCAGACTCCAAAGCGTCAGCTGCGACCAATGGTAATCAACCTGTGCATTGGTGAAATAGCCGCGCAGCAGGACTATCAACTACAGACCTCAGCAAAATTATTATCACGTAATTGCCACCAAAAAAAGTAGAAGTATAATTCAGAGTTTATTATGAAAATTGAGGTGTAGAACCTTAATTTCTCAACTGACGCCTCTTTTACTTTACAGGTAGCTGCTATAAGGTTGTTTATTTTAACAAATTGTGATGGGACGATCATTCAGATTACTCAAGCGTCTGCGTCAAGCAGGCGTTGATTCAAACGCCGGTATTTGTTGGAGTTGAAAACGAACTTGGCGAAGCATCTCCATTTCTCAATTACAATTACAAAAATAATAAAAAAATTATTTTTATGAGAAGATTATCAGGAGTCGCAAGATTAGAACATATTTGTCTTACTGCCTCGCCTCTAATTTACCCGTAAAAAGTCATTGAAGTAAGGTTCTCGATAAACCTTGCTTTACAAAACCCTAGTTTATGTTGTCGCATGTTTGACTTAAATTAGCGAGGCTCTTTCCTTACGGTGCTTCAGAGTTTTCTATAGAAACATTTTTTCGCCGGCTTGTTGAAGTTGTTGTGCACCCAGTAAAATATTCCTCTAATATCTGCAGATTAGGATTCAGAATGTTAGCGAGCTCAGTCCGAAGAATTAACATGTGAATATACGTACCATGGCACATATAATGGGAATTTCAGCAAACATTTACAGTGACCCGCGCACCAGACTACCGGAGCATTTAAAGCATGCTTAAGCGGCGCTCCGCGCTCACACCACACGGGCGAGCCTCGCTTGAAAGCGTGCTTCAAAGGTTCCATTAGTCCGCTACGGGGAACACGCTAATGGCTTGCTAGAAGTCCCGGTGCAGTTGCGGACCAACTGAATTACGAACTTTGTTTATGTTGACGCATTTCTACGTTACCGGAAGAGTTCGAGTCCCAACATGTCCTTCAGCGATGGTTTCTGGGGCTTTCAGGTTATCCAAGCAGAAATTGAACGCGGAAAAGAAATACATAAGACCGGTTCGGTACTGGAATCCAGACTGAGAGCGGTAACTCTCTAATAAAGCAAAGTTTCGTATAACTACCCATGTTAAGCCCATTTTGAGAATACCCAGGTGTACGCTTCCCGGCATGCTGTTCTAAATGTTTAATTTCAAAATAGATAATAAGTGGCAACCGAAGGTCACGCCAAATCCGGCACGGAAAGTTTTCCCGTGCACTCCAATAAGGTGACGTCCCACGCTGTACATCTCGCAAGCCGAGCAGGCAGTCCAAAGACACAGTATTTTTGTTTTGCCGCCATAAGCCTTCCAGCAATCCTTTGGCACTTTCAAACTTCCTGTAACGCGTCGGGAAAGAGCTGCACTGCCCCCGTATTACATTTGACGTCACGCTTTCGGTGTTGCCATAGAGCCTCAGCCTCCACAGCCCAAATTTAGAAACCTTCGATAACTACGCGAAACAAAATTATTGCGACTTAGCAATCTGGTGGCTACTAGTTTGGATGATTATTTTTTATTTATTTATTTATTTATTTATTCGATTTATTTGTTTAGATGATTCATGGGACCCCTTTGGGGGTATTACATAAGCGGGGTGGGTGTCACTGAAAGCGTAAAACAAAGGGGTAGAAAACACGCCAAAAACTACTCGCGTACAAAGAGCAAAAACACACACCAAACTGCAAAAAGGCAAACTCATACACATATAGATGGTTCATGTGACAAATCCTGAAGTAGGGGACTTCGATGACGCTTTTAAATTAGCGCATCCAGCGGTCATGAGTGATGACGACTGCTTCTCGGGAAGATCGTTCGCTAACCAGTCGGCAGTGCGTGAAAAAAATGAGAATTCTGGAAGGCGATCTGGCTCTTGTCTTGGGAAGCGCCGTACGCCGAGGTAGTAGTCCCGTACGACCAGAAGCCGGTGTTCTGAAGTATATGACGTGTGTTGTTGACCGGACGTACTGGCTGTAGTAAAATTCGTGTGGAAAAAGAGATAGCCTCAGCGTGTTGACGACGAGACAGAAAGGACATGGCAGGTTCGCGTTCGGGATTTTGTAGACGAAGCTACGCCAGAAAAGGAAGAGTAATCTGGGTAGATAAAACGTATCGTGCAACGGATTGGAGTGATTCGAGGTTATTGATGAGATAGGCGTGATGCGGGTCCCAGATGGCAGATGCGTACTCCAGTTCAGGACTTGGTCAAGGGACGAGTAAGCGAAGTAGCCTTGGATGAGGAGGGGCTAGCTGGTCACGTTTTAAGAAGCCTAGAGAGCGATTGGCAGTGGAGATAACGCGACTGATATGAGTGGCCCAGGATAGATCAGATGAGAGGTGGACCTGTAGATACTGAGAGAGTAGGAAAGGCTTTTCTGCAGAGGTAGGTTATTAAGTGAGTAGGAAAAGCACGGAGGGGTTTACACGACGTGTAGATGAGACGAGCTGGCATTTCTGAACGTTAAGAGACATCTGCCATTCTTCGCACCATGCTTGAATGCGGAGGAGGTCACCTTGAATGAGTTGGTGGTCCGAAGGGTTAGTTACTTGGTGGTAGATGACGCAATCGTCAGCGAAGAGGCGAATATGCGACGTGATTGATACGGGTAGGTCGTTAATGTATATTAGAAATAGAGGTGGTCCAAAACCGTCCCCTGAGCAACGCCTGAGGTGACTTCGGCAATAGAGGATGATGATTGTTAACGGTAACAAATTGATGTCTATGCGTAAGAAAGCTAATGATCCAGTTCAAAATCGCGGGATCTAAGTTAAGTTGAGTAAGCTTGTATATGAGACGTCTGTGGGGGACCTTATCGGAGGCTTTAGCAAAGTCTAGAAAGATGGCGTATGTGAATGTTAAGTCGAGGTTAACATGCAGGTGATGGACGAAAGACGCGAGTTGAGTTTCACAGGAGGAGTTTTCGGAAGCCGTGTTGGGAGGAATGGATATAGTAGTTCTCTAACAACTAATGAATGATTTTGGAGTAGATGATATGTTCCATTAGTTTACACGACGCGCTTGTTAGGGAGATGGGACGGTAGTTAGGAGGGGAGCACTAGTTTCCGCTTTTGCAGATTGGGACAATCTTCCCCACCTTCCAGTCGTATGGCAGGGAACCAGTAGAAAGTGCCTGTGAAAAAGCTTTGCCAATATTACGCTCGATATATCTTTAGTATTCTTCAACACTTTACATTTATTTCGTCAATACGCGCTGATGAAGAAATCTTAAGGGTGTCGATGATTTTCTACAATGCCAGCCGGTTCAAACGTGATCCCAACCATGGATGTAGGAAAGGCAGGAGGAGCCATAGAAAACATATAATTGCACTCTTGTGTAAACACTGAACAAAAACATCATTGAATTTTTTCTGCACACGGCCACTGTCATCATTAACCAAAGAGTCATCGTCGTTTTTAAGATTGATTGCTAACAGTCAGGTTTCGGGATTAACACTTTCCAAAACTTTTCGGTTGTTCTGCAGCATGCATGGGAGATCAGCAAATATAAAATGCTTGTTTTTGTGTTCTGATTGCGCTTCTGAATTGGTCTCGTCGGCACCATAGAACTTATCCGGTTCAGATGTGGCACCTGTGGTTTTGGATTTACGAAAGAGTCTCTTTTTTTCGTGCTTAAACGTTTCCAGGGTGCCATTGAACCATGGAGCTGGAAGCGCTTTCGGGAAAATGTCACAGCTGGGACGAAACTTTCAGCTAGTTGTTGCATTTTAGATTTGTACATTGTCCAATCTTCGCAGAGAGACCGATTATCAAAGTCTATCATAAGGACATCCAGGAATTTTCTTAGCTCAGTATTCATTCCTTGGCAATTCCATCTCTCGCATAGCTTTACGGTTTTCCTCCGCTTCGATTTTGATTGGGTTACTTAAATAAATGTGTGCAGTAAATCACCCTATTGTCACTTATTTCGTAGGTAGTTTATCGCACCTCTTTAAAGAGTCTGGATCAGGAAACAAGATTATGGTCAAGGATGCTCTGAAGAGTGGGTGGTTGACTCGCGCAGGGTTTGGTTGAGAAGCTGTGAAAGACCGAAACTGAGGCAAAGGTTAACGAATACCAGTCGCTTCACTCGTATCAAGGGGGACTGAAACGGATAAGGCAGATCAATCGGATAGAAGGGTAATTAAAATCACCGGAATAGCAGAATACTGGATTTGGGAGATTTACAGGTACAATTCGTTGAAAGCGCCACTGAGGCTAATTAGCAAAGAAGGACCGCTGTGAGTGGGGCTGGTAACATACACCGATAAGGAGCCAAGCATGTTGAACCGTGCAAGAAAGCCATAGCATTAGTATGTTGATTCAATGTCAAGGCAAATCAATGAAAATCAATATTTCCGGCAGAGCAACCATTTAAAACAACTCCCATTGAGTATTAAGACAAGCACTTCAAAGATAATACATTTTTGGAGAGAAGGCATGCAGTTTAAGTTATTTAGCGACGAAGTGGGGCGCACTAGATTCTTCCGCCCTCTAGTAAAGGAAGTGGAGCTTTTTAAAATCGTGAATGCACCTCCACTTCGAACATGCCGGTTTTAACGGGGATGTAGGCCTCAATTTGTAATGCTCACATTTACTAGACAATTAGCATGGAACATAAGCAAATTTAGACGATGAAATTTTATATCTGTATTTTTTCTGCCTATCGAGCATCGCGACCAGAAAAGAAGCAATTAACTGAGTAGAGCTGATGCAAACTAGTTCACCAAACAAACAGAAATAAGACATACATAAAAACATATTTATGGGTTCAACGCCTATGGTCAGGTTGCCAAGAAAGAAGCTGATTCTATCAAATGAAGGTTCGAAAGTGCTGTATTCCACCAAAGGAAAGAAATTCTCTCAGAACCTTTATGAGTCAGTAAGTTTGGGTCTTACAACAACCCAGACAATGCCTTCCTACGCATTTATCTACCCAGGTATCACAGTTTTTTGGGCCAATATTAGGTTTTTGTCTTCTGGGTATTTAGGCTCCTATAAGCCCGAAACAGCCGAGGTAGAGCCAAACTTGACATTCTGGAGCCAGAGTTTGGGTATCTTGACCCTAATTTGTCAAACATGTACCAAAGTTAAGCTTCTCTGCTGCTCCTTCGGTTGTCATTTGCGTCTTGGGACCTATCATTTGCCAAACATGTGTCAGAGTTAGGCATCACACCTGCTGGTTCGGGTTTCATGTGGAAGCTTCGGGCCATAACAGTCAAACATGTGCCAGATATACGAGCTTCACCGCTTTGGTTCTTACGTGGCACCTTTTGTTCAAGTCGGACACTTTGGAGATGATGCGGTGAGCCAGTGAAAAAGCCGTAGACACATAAGAAAAAAGTACTCGGGTACTAACTAACGCCTTGGAGCCCAACCAAATTAGGCCGAGGTTAGGTCCCTAGGATTGCCAAGCTTGGACAAAGGCGTTTTTCTGGAGTGCTACGTGGGTAGACATATTGTAGCGCTATAACTGAGACACGTTTCCACTACACTGAAGAATACGACGCGCGCAAATGAGACACGTGCCAGACGCCTGTAATTAAATATAAGCTGATCTAATCTTGATAATGGACGTCACCTAGCAAACCGTAACCGTAACAGAATATTAAATGGTCATCGAATAGACTCGAATAAACGCAGACGAAAAACTTTCTCAGCCTTTCCACTCTGGTAAGAAGAGGGAAGACCAGCGAAGCTGTACTATGGTGGGAATGAAGTAACGGCCGGCCGCAAGTCGACAAGACAGAGTGGGAAGGCTAGAAAGGTTGCCGCCGCCACTCATAGATGGCGGTAGCTGTCCAGAGTTATGTGTCTTTATTTGTTTGCTGACGGACACGATCCTGGGGAAACTAGACTTTAACAGCTCCGCTGTAAAACGGGTAATTTTGGCGGAGGCAGCCATTTTCCTTCTTGCTACGGTCACTGACAGGTTCAGAGACACACGGCGATGCGAGCCCGGAGCATCTATCCAGAGCGCAAGTTCGTCTGCATCTCGCACAGAGGTTGTGGTGACGTCAGAACAATGCCGACTTTTGATTGGCTTCGACTGGAAGGATGAGTGGGTAGACCTCAATGCTAGAGATGTCTAATCGTTATTTCTTGCAATGAGCCAATAAGAGCTCGGCGTTCTGACACCGTCGCAACCCCTGTGCCACCAGCAGACAAACTTACGCCACCGCATAGAAACAGGCCTCCTAATCTCCAAACGGGGCTCTGAGGCAGTGGTAACTATGCAGTTTATATACAGTTTTGTTTTTTAAGCTTTACAGATTTGTTTAAAAAAAAGCTGTGAAATTACTTTTATGTAGTTTGTGCAGGTGCGTTATACGGCCAGGGGACATAGTGTATAGGGCTAATCGTAACGAGCAGTATGCTAATTAAGCTAAAATTTGTTAATTATAACTTTTTAATTACTGAAAATAGTCCCATGGTTCCAATAAGAAACTTGCTGAGCGTCGTCCGAATGCCCTAAATCAGTAATTTTATAGAAACTATGAGCGCGTCAGAAGCGCAGCACTGCGCTAAAGTTATCACTCGTGGAGCAGGTACAAGGCTGGGGCTCTCATAAGAGACGGAAAACTCGCGCGGGCGCCTTACCGCAACCGCTAGCCTTGTACCTGCTCCACGAGTGGTAACTTTAGTGCACTACTACGCTTCCCACGTTCTCAAAGTCTTTCTCAAAATTACTGATTTAGTGGTTTTCGACGACGCTCAGAAAGTTTATGATTGGAACCATGGGACTATTTTCATTAATTAAAAAGTTATTTAACAAACTTTACTTAGTTAGCCAACTGAATATAACGATCAGCCCCTATCCTAAGTCCCCCTGCAGCCGTATAACTCACGTGCACATACCGCATAATTGTAGGTTTCACAACTTTTTTAAAACAAACCTCTAAAGCTTAAAAAAAAACTGTAAAAATATTATTGATTTTGAGCCTTCATATCTACAAAAGAGTTTTGAACCAAATAAGGACACATTACGGCGCTTTAATAATTAATTACAATCAATAATTGCTCAACAGGTTTACCTAACAACATCAGTCCTAATTTCTTACAAGAAGCAAACGTATGCAGATGAGCTGTCTAGGAAACATCATCTAAACGCCAAGACATGGAGGAAGTAAAATAACGGGCAATACGACGAGTGCGTATTCCCCGGCTGCGTTGTATGGTGCTGTTCTCCCCTAAATTCACTCAGAAGGAACGGCGGTAATCTCGCAAAGCGGTACTTGAGCCGCGAGCATTCCTGCTTGTGATTTTAGTGGAATTCGTGCCCATTTCTATGCACTTTGTTAGTGTGCCACATTTCTTCTATATTATTTACATAGCAGACTTATCTGAATGTAAGATTTTTGTTAGTTTCATTCCAAAGACAGTCTAGGGGAAGAAAAATCTCAAACTATAACGAAAACGATCTGCCATAATGCTGCAATAAAGTGGCAGGCGACCGTTGTTTCCAGGAGCTATAAACGTAGCACAAATATGCCATCCATCCCCTGTCTAGTACATAAAAAAAGATAATACTGGATACAGATGCGGGAGTGAGCAATGCAAGCGGGTACTTGGGGAACGAGCTGACTATGCCGAGTTGTACGTGCCATATCATCCGCATCCGACAAAGTGATATGGTTCTTTGGCAGTAACGCACTCCACCAAACTGCAGGCACCCTTAAGGCTGGCCACCGTGAGCAAAAAAGATAAGTTATTTTGTCGCGCCCCAAAACCCATCTAAGAAAAGATGCTCTACGCGATATAACAGGATCATGAAAAAAGAAGCTAGATGTGCCAACCCTAATGCGCATTTTGGGGTAAAACGCTCGCGGCGTGTATATTGCCACGCGCAGGGCCGAACAAGCAACGCTCGGTCGCGGAAGTCTAGAAGACTCGCGTTTATTCTTACTCGAGGCGTAACTTTTGTCATTTCGTCCCAGTTTCTTGTTTTCTAAAGTGCCTGTTTATTCTCGCCCCGAGCGCGCGACGCTCAGCTTCTTTGTCGAATTTTCGAGATTGTCACGCAGACTAGATAGGGAGCAGCGCGGGACCTTGTCAAGTCAGTCTCGCTCTCTCTTGCTGTTACGCCGCCAAATCGCCACCCGCTTTTCTGCTGCCTCGACACTCGTTCTTTATTTTGTTTGGCACAAGATCGCCGATAAAACCTTCATTTTCAGTTCACTGTTCGTATTCTCGTGACCTTCATTCGTGACAATGTATCCCCAGAAACCGCCATGCACGGCAGTTGGGAGTGAATAACGCTTGCGTGGAAACTTATCTGCTCGCGAACCATAAGAAAATATCAATACTAATTTCATAACGAAGTATAACCCACATGTTGCCAAGGTCTTTTGTATTTATTGTTATATATTTATTTTGCCGGGACGAGTAAAACTAGGGCTATTAAAGCGATCTCTGAGCGAGGATAGGAAATTTTTAAGATGAGCGATTGTTGGTCTCGGCTGCCTGTTCTATGCACAATAAAAAATGTACGGGCCCTTCTTTTTGAAAGTTATTTTCATGGGAATAAAGTATCTTGTGAAAAAATTGGTAAAGCATCACGTGAAACGTGACTCCAGAAAAACGCTTGGCAAGAAAAGGTAAGTACTTTTAATGGCTTCGCACAAGTGTACCACATTTTGTAAACTCTTCAAAAGGAAGTGAACTTGGTCACACAGACTATTCCTGACCCGAAAGGGACTTTGCAAATTTACAATTTTTGTCCTTGCTGTAAATTCAAGTCCTAGTGAATGTGGTTTTACTCAGAAGTTGGGGAAGCAGCTCATCTGAAATGACGATAGGAAGACGTGGACGTGTATTGAAGTATCTTATGTTTTGTGGCTCCATCCAGGTTCTGCATTGTGGCACAATGGAAGTAAAGTTTATTAATTTCCACGTGACATTGCAAAACAAGATTAGACCAGTTTTTTTTTATTTTAAGCCTGCAGTTACGCGTTATATTTAATAAGAAACATACACGGGGTGTCTAAATTTTTTAAAATATTTTTATTAAAAAAAGATTAAAGTTTTCTTGATTGGTTCGATTAGGGTGACCACCTTCCTGCTAGCGAAATGCGAGAGACGCGGGGGCAGGTAGGGTAGGGGATTTATGAACAAGCACACAATTGACAGTTCCCGTATTGATACTTATTATTTGATTGTCCCGAACACTTCAAGGGGGAGGGGCGGGGCGTAATAACCCAGAACAAGGTGCATCGCGAAAAAGTTGTTTTACACTCAGGGACATAGGCGTTAGACTTCGGGGGGGGGGGGCGGGGCATTGGTGCGGGGGCTCTGCCCCCCTGGGCCCGGGCCATGATCCTTACCGAGACGCTGTTTACGTGCCATGTAACGAGCTTCTAGTAGTGGGATGTAAACAAAATTACGCCCACGTTGCCTTTATTGGCAAAATACATGGGAAATGGAATTCCAGCGTGCTTTCGTTAGCTTCAATCTCCAGTTCTGGCGAAAAGGTAACGCGCAGCACCCCCCTCCCCCAAAGAACTTTCACCTAGCCTGCCTCCCCTCCCCCCGGGAAAATGGAAAGTCTATGCCGCTGCTCAGGGACATCTTTCTCTGGCATTTTCGAGGAAAGGAGGAGTGTGCGTAGGGTGACCGCCTTACTGTTAGAGAAATGCGGTACACGTGGGCGGGGGAGGGGGGGGAGGGAGGGGTAGGGTAGGGTAGGGGGTTTATGAACAAGCACACCATGAACCGAGGCTCTGTTAACGCATTTAATATATTGTGCTATTTATACACCTGCAAATTGTATTGCAGCAATTAAACTAAACTGATTTTCACTCCCAGTAATATATTTTAAGTTGAAAGCACAAAAATTAACTGTAGCAGAACTCAATGCATAACATGGAAATAAGAAACTGTAAATCTTTTTTCAGGTTATTGTTTCCTGTCAACGCTTAATTTTATCAACATGGTCCTACACAAATTTTTAACTTTATGTTCTTTTTCGACCGTTGCGAGTTGCAGGCTTTTTTACCTTGTGTGGCTGTCTTTACTAAAATAGAAATATACAGCAACCCTTTCGTATTGACACAGCGATTTGAAAATAATTACAATATTTTATATTTAAACATTTGGCGAGCAATTTGTTCTTAGAATATCTTGCCACCAAGGGAGGGGCACAACGGAGCATTCGCCGCGGTTCTTCTGCAAGAAGGACGGTCACTTCCCGCAATGCTTGGATAGAAAATGGCGTACCATTGCAATTCACACGATTACCAGGGACGTCCGCGCTTCCCCGTGTCCGTTGTTCTGCAGCGCCATGAGTTGCAGAGTGAATTTTACGACAGTATGATATGCGGGACATTTTGAGGATTTGGGAACTTCTTGCAAGACGCGAGACACGAGCCCTCAATGCAGGACAGTCCCGCGAGTCGGGGGCGGGTGGTCACCCTAGGTTCGATAAACCTGAAGGGCACAGATTATGTCTTTCATGCCTTACGCGTTCGTTATGATCTGTTATTCTTGGGCCCTTGTATTAGTACGTCTACCATAGTCCCAGCATATTAATGCTAGACGCTTCAAAATGTCAGGCTCTCCGATTGTGTTTTAGAATTATTAATTTACGTACGAACTGTTGAGGCAATAGTCCTTTCCGAAAAACCCACGAGTCTCTCTTCGACCGACTTACGCCGCGCGGCGCGAGGAATGTGGGGCCTTTCCGATGTACGCTCAGGCCAGCTTGTACGCTCAGCGCATAGTGAAAGCGGCACATTTACTTTTATCTTAACACTGCGAATTCAGAAGACAAGGGAACTCAGAGCGAACATATCTCAAAGCCGATATGTATTCCTTTAAGAGCGGAGCTGTTAAGGGATAGTTCCCCAGTATCGTGTCCGTCAGTAAACAAACGATCACACGAAACTCTGGACAGCTACCGCCATCTATAAGCGACGGCGGCAACCGGACGACCGGTTTGCCGGTTGTCTGGTTGCCGCCGTCGCTCATAGATGGCGCAACCTTTCCAGTCTTTCCACTCTCAACTTGCCGACTTGCGGCCGGCCATTACTTCATTACCACCATAGTACAGCTTCGCTGGTCGTCCTTCTTCACCAGGGTGGAAAGGCTGGAAGTTTTTGTTTTATTATCCCGCTTTCTTCGCGTTCCGAAATCGGGTTAATGCTGAACGAACATAAACCCTCCGTTCATAGGTACTCTTTCACGCGCTGTACATCGAATTGCTCTAGTGCGTCGACAGGGCGATGGGAGGCGCTGCGTGTTTTCGGAATGGTCTAGTGAGCCAGCTGTATCTTAAAATGGTATTTTTGGTATATCAAGCGAATGGGAGACTCCTTTGGGCAGTATTGCTCCAGTGTATGTCTCATTTTTCTTAAATAGACAGACACCCTCTGAGCGGTAGAATATCTTTATTGTGATTGTGGACAACCCCTTTTAACGTTGGGATGGGCCAACCGATGTCCATGACATTCGACGATACAAATTATTTCGCTCTACTACGACAATTCCTCTTGCACACTTAATATTTAAAAATTCGCATTTTGGGAAACCTATTTTTATTCAATTTCTTTGACCTTATTTATATAGCTGCAAGAATTTATCTTATTACTGCACTGAGAATTCCGACGCAGTCTGCGGCTTAAGTAAAAGGAGTTTTTACACTAAAGAATTCGGTACAGAACCATCACTTGGCTTAGACTATCTTGATTCGCTTTCAATCACAATCAGTGACAAAGTGATGCTTGCTCTTCGATATTCAATGCATCACATATGCATCAAAATGTTTCTGTTGACATACTTATTCTGCAGCAATTTCGTTACAACAGAACTGGCAATAATATATGTAATGTGTATCGTCTTTAATACCGTAAAGAGGTAAAGCCTTTTGCACGACATCAGTAACGATGGCCAAGTCATCTACTAGTTTTGTATAAGTTTCTTGTAAATTTGCAACTCATTCCCAGTTGTTTTTAATTAAAAAGTTAGGTTCCGCTACTTGTCTCTGGGCCTTTTCTCTAAGCTAGAAAGTTAAAAAAATATATGATTCTTTCATACTTGCACGCCTGATTTCGCATGTAGTTACAATTACGCATGTAGTTACAAATTTTTGTTAGTTACAATTTGGACGCAATAACACTTTAATGCATATTTTTATAAAAACCTGCTTATTTATAGACGTGACTATTTTGGAGAACTTTAGATCTATTGTCGAAGTTTAAGCTTTAAACACTGACGCCATGTCCGTGCAGATCAGAAAGCATACCTCTAAGGCACTTCAAAAATATTTTCTCGAATTTTCCGAAAATAAACTTCTTATATAATATCTGTCGCACGGTTAAGACATATTAATCTGGTAGCGATTAGGATACCCGACCGGATATTTGGAGACCCGGAATTCAAATCCCGGCTCCGCCAAAGATTTTGTCTTTCGGCGGTTTCGTAGAATGTGTTTCATTCGATCAAGTGTCGATCATTAATCTGCATATATTTTTGTTATTTCCTTTTGGAGACCATGTACGGTGATGAAAAGTGCCTTGATATAATTAAAACGTGCTTTTCATTCTTGCAGATGATGAGACCGTGTCTCTAAACCTCCTAAACAAGAAATAATACAGGTACACGCGACACAGACACAAAGTGAGAGGAGTTCTAGAGCACCACTATTAGGTACCACGTTTTAGCAAGCGTCGTAGTACGTTCCACGTGGTAGTGTGTGCTTCCGAAACACTACTGATTGAATACATTTAATTTTGATGCGTTAATAAGACAGATAGGAAACGCCAGAAGGACATGGCGGAGTGGTGTAGCGGTCAGCATACCCAACCGGATTTTTGGAGACCCGTTGTTCAAATTCTAGCTCTGCCAAAAAGTTTGTTTTTCGGCTCCTTCGTAGAATTTGTTTCATTCGATCAAGTATGGTTCATTCATCTGTATATTTTTTTTATTATTTCCTCTTTGCAGGCCATGTACGATGATAAACCGTGCCCGTGAAGTTTTGTTTAGTTATATAGAAGTTTTGTTATGTACAGTAAGACACTAGAATATGCTCTTTATGTACACGTCTTTAAAAGGTAGACGCTTCGTAGCTTATAACACTAACAGGAATATATGTTTCTGTAATTTCAAACAATAGCATGACTTATACCTTCACTTTAAGACTATACAATGTGTCGCCTTTGCTCGCAAGAAATGTTAATCACAGTTTGAAGACACTGAAATAAATTTGGCGCCCCAAGCGGGATGACTTTTGAGCAAGGTGCTCCTTTGAATGCACATTTAAGTTTGATAATGACAGAACCTGAGATGCGTGGCATACTACAAAACAATAAATGATATGGTATAGACACACTTCAAGGTACGATGTGTTATGCTACAAGGCGCCCTTCAACGAGAACATTAAAAACACTACATGCTTGTCGGCTTCAACTTTCAGCCATGACCACAATTTATACGACAACCGGATTATTTCAAAATATACACCCTGGGACCATTTCATAAGTTTTCATTCACTGAGGGAACTGAGAGTGCCAATGACTGTTTTCTACAGTGAGGGTGAACAAATTACAAAGCCGGAGTAAAGTTTTCACAGAAAAGTGTTCTCCACAAAGGGACACTAAGCCTAACGCTTTACGTGTAAGCGTCGTACATAATATCACGTTATATACGGTTTTCTTAGTTCTAAAACAGGTGTTTAATCCCGTCTTTGTGAAAGACACTTTCGGAAATCGCAGCAACCGCACCTCTGAGTTCTGGGCGGGAAAGTGAATGCACGTGAAAATGTTGACGTATTCATGCTCCAATTTATATAAATTTTAGTAAACGGATCTCAGATTTCCGCGAAGGATTTTACTCTTTCATCTTTAGATAGAAGCATAGTATAGTCATTGACAGCAAAAGAAAAACATGGCGTACCCTAGTCTGCTCACTGCTATTCGTTCTCTGGCGTTCTTATTAGTAAGTGTAGCAATTTCATTGGCTGACTACTAAAGAAACGCGGAGCGTGGCTTATCTTCACGCTTATATGGAGCGCAAGCTCGTCTGCTTGCTTTGCGGGGGTTGTGGTGACGTCAGAACGCCGAGTTCTGATTGGTTCTGAATGAAAGACAGTGAGTAGACCTCAAGGCAGCTTGCTTTAAAGGGTAACTGCAAAGAAAAAAAGTTTTTTTAAACAGCCTAATTGGAACAAGCATGTCAAAAAAACAAATGTTCCACGAAAAAAATATTTTTTTAGCAATATTTACGTCACAGGACGTAATTTAGTCGGAGTCAGAACCTCTCCACGTTTGAAATTCCCGCTCTTTCGACCCCGCGGAGCAACTACGCCCCGCTCCTCACTCTTGGATTTGCTCTTTTTGTTGACTTGGCTGCTGAGCTGAGCGTCTTGACTTCCGGTGAGATCTGGCAACAACGCACGTTAAACATGGCGCCGGTATTGTTTTGGTTTGATGGTACACGAGAATAGAGCTGTAACGAGAAGCTGCGCGGTTTGCGAGCACGTAGCGAAGACGAGACCGGAGAAGTGCCCCTGTGATGTTCCCGGAAGACGGAAAGTATCATTCGTAATCGTCGTGTGTGCTTGGAGAGCGAAGGGAGTCACAGGGTCTACGAGTGCGCAACCACAAGCCAACGTTCACGACAGCGCTGCGTTGACTTCGGCGATCTCGGTCTGTTTGGTGCAACACGGCTATGCGACAAAGAACTTAAACGTTCGTGGTGTGTGTGGTGCGGTGCTTGGAAGTAGACACCCACAGGGCGCAGATTGGTTGTTGTGGGGTTCAGTCCCGTCGTCGTCAGCTGATCCAGTCAAACTGGTGCGGGAGGACGCAGCGAGCGTTTTTAAAGTAAATCTTCCTTCGTTCCGTTTTAAAATGTGGAAGATTCCCGACGCATACCGTGAGTAAAAAGCTGCGGGCGTTTTCAACAAAATTACGTCGTTTTATTTGAACAATGAATTCCGAATTGTTGTCCTAAACCTGCCGTTTTTATGCTTCGTGTTGTTGGACTGCGTTTGGACAGCGAAGTGTTGCGCTCATAGTGCGGTGTGAATAAATTTGGGCAAGATTTCGTACCTGCCCACACATGCATGAACTGAGACCATTTTTCACGTAGTGAACATAGTGCTTTTTTATTTTGTGTGTCTAGTCGCGGACGTTAGGTGCACCCGGTGCGAATCGACGGCCTTTGGGCGATATGACGAGAACGTAACTGGACACGTTTGTCGCTACGCGAACGGCTCGATTGCCTCCAGCCAAATAGAATTCCTTTCGGGGCGACATGGCTGCTGGAAGGCTCGCTGTCGGGATCACTCACCTGACGTCTCCTAAAAGTCGGCATTTGCACGCGCCAGCAAGCCAAAAGAAAAAAAAAAACACGCTAAGCAAACAAAAGGAAAACGAAAGAACCGCGCTCTGAAAGCCAAAACCCCGCGTCGCTTCCTATCACTAATACCTGCGACAGCTGCTAAACATACACTACATGATCACTTCAGAAGTCTCACTCAAGCACCTTGGTCAGCACGAAACACTGATCACTTCGGCGAAACGATTAGTCGAGGCAGGCGAGACGGGCGGGAGCAGAGACTTCGGCGGCCATGAGAGAATGGCGAAGCTTTTGTTTGTTTTGGTATGAATCGAAACGGAAGTGCCCGTCTTGTAGACCTTTTGTAAAGAATAATAACTCTCATCACATGGGTTATTCTTTAATCGTAAAAATATGCCACTCAAAAGAAAATTGCAACATATAACAAAGGTTCAACAACCAAGATCTAAGCAGTCAATCAAACTCTTGGCCAATGACAGCCGATTGGGATTGACGTCACGGAATCACAACTTCGTGGCGCGCGACTTAAAACGGACGAAATAGCCGCAAACTAAGGTCAGTCTCACACAATAAATATTGCAGTAAAAATTTTTTTCTCGCGGAAAAATTGTTTTTTGACATGCTTGTCCCAATTAGGCTGTTTAAAAAAAAACTTTTTTTCCTTTGCAGTTACCCACTATCCTTCAATCAGAGCCAATCCGAGCTCGGCGCCTTTTTTGACGTCACGGCAACTCCTGCCCAAAAAGCAGGCGACTTGCTCTCCGTATTGCTTCACAATTCGTTTTTCGGCTTTCTTATCTGCTAATCCCGCGATTTGATTGGCTGAGGATCATTATTAGGATGATCGGGCCTCGTCAAACACGTGTTTCTTTTACTGTAAGTAAATAAAATACTGCATAATATGTATACATCATTTCAAATGTCGAATAGAGGTTTATACTTTTAGCGTTTTTTTATATCACGCTATTTAAAAAAAAAGAAAACTGGAAAACGAAACCTAACGTGAAAGGGTCCCTATAATTTCAAGGTGTCAGTAAATTCCTGGAATATGAAACTACAACGCAGGGCTGGTTGTTTTCCGCGCGCTTATAGTGATTTCTTCTAAACTGTGAAATCTAAATTCCACAAGGTGAACACTCACACACATGTTAACAAGTCACGATGCACAAAGCCTGCGCTGATACCGAGGCTTCATCGGAGTTTCTGCCTCACGTCGGGCAAAAACAACCCGGCTGTGAAGACGACGCACTCTCCGGGGCAACTAATTTGATGACGTTCTTGTTCTGACACGACACGTCGGGGCTCTTGATGAGAAGCTGTTGTCTTTGATTCCAGCGGCCTAGCTTTAAACCGCAAAAGCACCGGAGTCCGCTGCGCACAGCCCCGTTGCTTGGAGCCCTTAAACTTCCCAAAGAGCCCCCAGATGCCGCTGCTCGTTGAAGGTTTCGCGTTGAAAGCAAGGTACACGTACGGATTCACAGGCACTGTTGCTCGCGGATATCACGCCGAAGATGGCCACCAGATTGCGGTCCATGGACACGTGTTTGGCGAAGGCTAGCACAATTTCTTGAATGATGTACGGCACGTTCGTCACGAGGAACGCTACGAAGATAACGATGGTCATCCTGAGGGTCCGAACCCTAGCCCTAGGAAGCGTGTTGCCGGTGCTGTTCCTTCTGAGCGAGTCCTGGTCCCATCCGCCGAGCCTCCACATCTCAGGAGTATCGTCGAGTACAGGGCGATCAGCAGAATTAGCGGAATTATAAACACGGACGAGAACACAAATGCCATGTACACTTGGCGCGATATCGGCGGGTGGCTGTGGATGTAGAACAAGGAGGCGCAGTAGTACTTGTTTTCCGCTGTGACCAATCGAAAGACGAATATGTTGGGGAGAGACGGTATCAGAGACAAGACCCAGGCCGCCATGGCAAGGGATCTGGGTTTGGGAGACGGTGAAAGGGGATTGACGATGGCGAAGTGACGGTCGATGGCTACGCTGACCAGCATGTAAGTGGATGACACTAAACTAAATGTCTGGAGGACCTTGAAGAGACGACAAAAGAGGTCCCCCGCTATCCACAGTCTGCCCATGACCTCCCAGACAAGCTGGGAGCTCATCGTGACTAAGGTGACCAGAAGGTCGGCCAGGAGCTAGGTTGAGGAAGAGGACTTGTGCCTTGAAGTAGCGATGACGCCTAGACGTCAAGAGTTTGAAACAAACCGCCAGGTTTCCAATCAGCGACACCACCAGCATTACGCTGATGAGGACGATGCGCACCGTGCTCGCGTAGCGGGACCCAGAAGAGCGTCGGCGGAGCTGTCGTTCCATGACTCTGTTTCTTGGGATTTCAGCGATGACTGAAGAGCGGCTTGATGGTATGGGCAGGGATGCTGGTTGCCGCTGCCCCCAGCGTTGCTTGGGCACAGCTGGCGTTGTGTGACTTCAAAGCGTCGAGAGGATTCCGTCTTGAAGAGATTGTACTTTACCTTACGGTCGGTTCAGACTTGTTGATTAGACTGCGTGTCCCCTTTTCCTTGCATCCAGCTGACCATAAGGGGTACCTGCAAAAGGAGAAAATTACCGGGCTATTTTTTGTTGGATATATTGCATTTCATATTATTTAAAATTGTGGGGATCAAAATTTATCGCCATAAACAAACACGGTACAAACATGCTGTACTGTAACAACAAAAGAACCCAAATAACTGTATTTCCCAATGCACCGTTTTTTGCTCTTGCGTCTTTCCGCTCTCTTACGATTAACATATGTTGTAAAGCGCTAACACTTATTTCGTTACTTGAATTCATTGAATTGTTGTTTAGAGGTTTGGTACTGCACATTCCGTTACCAAAATCAATCCTAACGATGACCACACGGCGTCACTATATGCGGGTGAACAGATTATCTTCTTCAATTGGTTTGATTAGACCATCTCCGAGAAAACAGACCAGGTGGTAGGTAAATACTAGTGATGACGACGATCAGTGAGCTAACAGTTTAAAAAAGACAATCTCAGAAATCGTGGCAAAATGCCAGAGGACGATTGTTTATCCCTTAATTCGCCAAGAAATGAATTCGTTTAATCCGTCTTTAAATATATGCGCTGAACTTGGTCGGCCGGAGTACCTGTGTGCAAGCATGCCCATAAAGTATCCGGGCAAGAATGTAATCACTTGGTCGCCCCGGCTGATAAGAAGGATTCCGTGTTTTCGGACTTGATTTTTCGCACAATTCGGAGAGTGGTTTTCGGAGTTTACTTGTGGCTGGAATTTCAGGGCTTATATGAGTTCATTTTTCTTTTTTCTTTTTGGGTTCCCAGTTCTCTGGAATTCAAACTTTATTTCTACTGTTCCGAGTTTTTTTTCTTTTTTAGGTTGTTAATAATAATAAATAATGCTTGAACAGAAACGTATCCTGAATTTGTAAAATCTCACAGGTATTTCTGCAGATGCAGTTGGCGTTGATGCCCTTAGTATTGGATCATTAACGTAATAACTGTCGAGGACAAGTTTTGGAAGCAAGTGCTGCTTCAATGAACGTCAGTACTTTAAAGTAATCAAACTCGTTGTCATATTCGTTGGGAAACATAAAAGTTTATCTGCCGTCCCCCTCCTGTGAAATCTACTAGTTCATATATTTCACCATTAAAAAAAACACAAAAAACACAAACATTTTTTTTACCTAGGAAGCACAAATAGTACGGTTCAAACTAGAAACCGGAATGGTGGTTTTTGTCGTGGCACAGGAGTACATTGAGCGGTTGTCCTGGAGGAACAACGCGAATCTCTCTTTTCAAAATTCTGAAAGTAGAAAATGAAAACAAAACGAAACCTGACGTTGCTTTTTTAGGACCAATACCCTGTGATGAGCCAATATTTATTCATAAGATAGTATTTTTTTGCTTTTGAGTTTTTCCATTTTGACCTCGAGATTCGGAATTTTTAGAAGTAACTCCTAATTGACGAAAAATTTTGCCTTCGAGTGTTTTTCAGAGTTTTTTTGGATTTATCCGCAAACATGAAACACTACCAATAAGATAAGCGCGTCTCCGGCTCCAACCAGATAAGTCGTCCAAAATGCAAGTCTTGTTTCCACTCGTTCCTATCTCTATAACGTAGGACGCCAGTGCATAATTTTATGTCAAGAAACATTTCGAAGAATGTAATTACTTTGCGGACAGCTTAAGCAGAGTTCGCATTTCAACTTTGAAACGAAGTAAAACACCTCAGAAATAATTTTGCCTATAATAAGGTAACATGTTTCTGTCGTTCAACGTGTCCATCAATTACCGCGTCTAATGTAAAACTCATCTAACAATAAGTTAGTTAACGCGAATTCTCCTAAAACTGCCACCGGCGCAGGGACACCAATGTAGTTTTGAGACATGCACGGTGTCTCACTGGCGCAAATAGTTCAATTATACAGTTTTATAGACTTATATAATTATAAAGACTATATACAATTATAAATTATATAGACTATATACAATTATATAATTATATAGACTGTATATTATTATATAGACTTGGTCAAATTTCGTGAAAAGCTTCGCTTATATATCACAGGTCTAGCGTCTTTCAAGAAGTAGATGCGGAGTCAAGCGTACTGGATGATAGTACAGGCAAATATTACTTTGAATGCCAGAAGATCTCACAGAAAGTAAAAATGTTGACAAATAGTTGAAGGGTATTACAGATGAGCGCTGGTACGTCTTGCAGGGGCGGAACAAGGTCATTAAAATAATTATGCGATGTGCGAGTCGTACATGTCGTGCGGTTCTATTAATGCGTCAACATTTTCCATTGTATGCACTTAGCCGAAATGGTAATACTTATCAACTACCCGCTACAGTCAGTCAGTTCTTTGATAAAAGCACACATACACTGAATTGTCTAATTGGGATAATTATGTGGCCGTGTTATACGAACTCGGGTTAATTGCACGCCAACGAGCATTGCAGAAGGCTGTGTTCTTGGGATAGAGGATAATAACACTAAAAAACGACGAGCAAGTGAACAAAAAAATGACGAACACCACTTTCAGCTGAAATTGAACTAAATTTAAATTAAAAATAGCGTTCGCTATTTTTTTTTACTTTTCCTTTGTTTTTTAGAGCTTCTTTGCCTACGAAGCGTAGCGAACGGATGTTTTATTTAACAAGATGCCTAAAGGCCCGTTCACACTCTTGCGACCGGAGTGCGACCGAGTACGACCTAGAGAGACCAGACCGGTTTTTAGGACCGGATGCGCTACAGCGGAGCTGGTCCTAAGAGATCGCAAGAGGCTTAAAACCGGTCTGGTCTCTCTCGGTTGTACTCGGTCGCACTCGGTCGCAAATGTGTGAACAGGCCTTTAATTGAAGAATACTAGTTGAAGAAGCACCCTCCCAATCCAGACGGGTGGCAATGTTATTAATTTACCTCAAGTGGGCGGTCGTACTAACTACCCCGTTTACGTTACAAAATCAAGTTCCCCATGAGAAACAATGGTAAAAAAACAATATCAAAAATATAAATTTAAATATTTTTACTGATTACGTACGATCTCTTACGCATATGTTCGTTCTTCGGAAGTATCGCTAAGTTTTTATTTGTAACAGGATCTAGGAATAACTGTCTGCCCGCTAATTGCTAACGCACCGTGTTCTTGTCTATTTCAGCCTCGCCGCACGATTGGCGAAAGAACATAACAGTGTTGCCCATTTTTTTAAAGTGTTCTTTGGCCTTTTTTTAAAACTAACAGCGCCGTGAAAAGGCGAAGGGCCAAAGAAGACGTTACAACACGGATAGAGCGCTATTATTAAAAAATTCACATACATGAAAGTAAAAAAAACGTCTTCTTTTGTCTTTTGTTTTGTTCGCGCTGCTTTTGGTTTGTAATGATGTATACCCAACTCGCTCAAGTTTCTATCATTGTTACGCTCTTGTTTAGTCTATGGGGCTCGCTCGTTGAACTACGCCATTGATGTAGCTAGAAAATACACAAAGGACCGGCAAAAGGAATGAAACAGGATGCGCCAGAGACACGTGTCTTGCGCGGCTCAAGACACAAAGAGAACAATAGAAACATGAACCGGGTGAACCTTGGGTGCATCTTCATAGTTTCAATATACAAAGTTGCGTTTCCTCAGCCGGTTTCGAATAACCGAGCGTTCACAGCGGGACCACTTTCTGCGCTTCACCAAAGTGATTTTTGTTTTTGTTTTGTTTGATGTGCTGCTTTAATGAAAACTTCCTTTCTTTCTTTTTTTTCCTTTTCTGGAAGGAGGGAGGGGGGGGGGGGGGGGGCGGGGGGGGGGGGGCGGGGGAAGACGAAGTTTTGAATCTTTTGTATGCTGAAAAAAAAAGTTTTTTTTTTTGTGAACGTGCGTTTTAATGTCTTTACAATGTCTACTGTAATTCATATGTGTTCCAGTATTTCTTTTCTCAAATACTTTTTGTTAACTTTTTGGCCAGCCCACTGAAATAGAACGGTGCATTCTATATAGCAGAATATGCACCTCAAGGTAGAACTCTCGCTGTGCACTATAATATGTCACTATTGTCATAATTGGGAGGCTATACTGTCGAGTCTTTGAATTCATCCCTAAGATTTCCTGTTCAGAGGAGGCGCGACGCTACCCCCTGTGTAGCGCCGTGTTATCTGGAGTTGCGAATACAAAAAGGGACTCTGGTTGTCTTAAAGGGGCCGTGCAACGATATTCGCTTGGTATGCTTTTCACTGTACACGAGTTTACTAACACCAGTTGGAACCCAAGTATACTCGCACAACGCCACTGACCAAGAAACTCCTTTGTTGCGGTGCAATTTCAAGGACAAAAGCGCGCGTTTTCCTTCAATGTGTCCTTCTCAAAACTTGATGACATAGCTGGGCGGTCGCAGTACTGCCCAGCGACGATATTCGAATGCGGCTCATAGATTGGACCCGAGCATTGCGGGAGCACTCGATTTTGGGCTCGTGATGATCAATAGCTCGACAAGCATTAGGGTAGTGGCCTGTGTCCAATCGCTGCAATGTCTGCAACTCAGCGCGTGTCCTGTGCCTTGCCAACCCCAGCACGTGGCTAGGATCAACATCGGCGGCATATGATCGGCTCCAGATCACGTGGCCGCTTGTTCTGGCTGCGAGTTAAGGGAGTGAACGCTGCTCGTTTTTCTTTGATATTTTTTCTGCGACTTTTAGTTGCGTGTGGTGAAAAACGAACCCTTGTTTCATAGGTCATCAACGTCAGGGATTCGTTCTAAACGGTATTTGCGAAAAGTACAAGAATCGTTGCACCGCCATTTTAAGGGTATAACCATAATATGATTAGTCTCTTTTCAATACTGATTTGTTTTATAATTGTGTTGAGGCATTGACTGTTCTAGTACACTTTTAACAGCGCCCTCTATATTCAGCCTTAGGTTTATACGCTCAGATTGTTTGAGGTGATCTGACCGTGCAAAATCCCGAAACTAAAATAAGAACCGGATTTTTTGTTCCTAAAACTACATGTGATATACGACCAATATCAACTTGGCAGAACAAAAGCTAGGTCAGGAATTGAGAAATCGAAGTTGTGGTGCGGAAATACGTTATAAACTCTCTTTCTCCCCCCCAAAAAAATACGGATCAATAAGAACGTATGATGTAAGAACGATATGGGTGGCTGAGGCTTAATAGGACCGTCCACAAAAAAGGTCCCCATCGTGAAAGCTTCACCGCAGATGTCCATGAGGATCCCGATTTCGTCTCATCCGCAATAACCATCAATCGGGCTACAGTCGTAATATATTTTTTTTCCTTTTTACTTTCTTTAATAAGATGGAATTTTCCGTCGAGTCGGACGAAATAATGGTGATAATAAAAGGTTCCTACGATGTCGTGAATCAGTGAGAACATCAAAAGTCGGAAAAGGTGATAGGGATGGAGAACCTCAAATAACTAAAATGGAGAGGGTGATGAAATCTTGCAGTCGGACGTTTTGATAGAAGTAGTGATAATCGGAAAGTACCTCTACGTTATATGAAGAGGTATAAAAGAAGTCTTCAAAGCAATAGTAAAACGATCGTAGCAGTTTTTTTATCTTATTCGCATGTCTTCCGTGATACTTTGGTGGGGTACTTTGACGTCATATCTTGTTTTACCGTTATCCTTGATAATATTACAGATCTTCGTGTGTTTTGGCTTTAAAGAAGTCGCCTCACCAAAATAACTGAAGTTAATTCAAGACGACCATGATGACCCATGTTGATGAGGAGATTTTGACAACAATCTGTTTTTATGTTATTTCTCAGCTTGTCTACCCTTTTCAAACGTCGTATCAATAATTATGTTCAATTAGCAAAATGACCCTTTTCGGTAGCCGACGCCATTCAGCTCTATGTGTTCGTCATCTTCATCGGCCGCCATTTTCCCACTGAAAATCCCGGATGTCGCGTTACAACTGTTGTCTCAGATAACAGAAAGCTCTAAAAATTTTGCAATGTGATCAGGACCACAAAAGCTACACTTGGGCTCTGACTAAGTACTCGACGAAACGTAGCTTTTTTTTTCTTTTTCGGTAGAACAAAACACTGCAAACATTTCTCCCAAACTCACGGTGTATTATTTATCACTTTTCTAACGTCGCGTGATCAAGTACTAATATGTGGATTAAACATGAGCCAAACATTTTCATATTAAAATATACTTTTTTATTATTTAGCTATCCCTACACTAGGGGATGATAGATAGGGGTGGTGATCAGTATAACCGAATTGTTATACTATCTTAGCTTAGCGAGATAACTGAATGGCTGTATATTGGACGTGATGTCAATGTCCCCCGCTAAGTTTAGCGGGAAACTGGATCGGTGTCTAGGTCATTCAGCTTAGGTAGACGTGAATTTTTCATCTAAATTTAGCGGTTAACTGAACTTGTGTATAAATGACGTGACGTCAAATTCCCGCTAAATTTAGCGGGGACACTGAATTGATGTTTTGGGCAGAAGACGTGAATCTTCCCGCTAAATTTAGCAGATAAACTTGGCTGCAGTATAGGTCACCTACCGTCAGTTTTCCAAGGTACATAAGTCATGTGACGTCACTTGATGCCACTTTCCCGCTAAATTTAGAGGAAAATGTACGGACGGACGGACGGACGGACAACATATTGGGATTGAGGGTAGCGTTAAAAAGAATTCTATGCTTTAAAAAATTACTGACACATCTCCGAATGGGCAGCGAAGCCTAAAAGCTACGAAGCGTGGAGTTCAAATAGTTCGTTTAGCATAGCTTAAGTGAAAAAAGACAAAACAAAAAGAAACCTTCCAAACATGCGGAGGACAGGAGGAAGGGAGGTAGGTGTGCAAACATAGCGCTGGCTGACAATTGAAAAGTTTATTCGTTGCCAGCTTGTAACGCTCTAGGGTTCAATTTGTAAACCTGGCCGGTGACGAGGTGGAATTTATCAAGAGGTGCGGGGAGTTTGTGTGGGCATGCGGGGGTGTTTTATCGCGTTGATTGCTCCGTTTCCATCTGTTCCGTCCCTTGTTTGACTTGCTGTTTTGTGTTGGAGTAAAGTTTGCGGTTTCAATCAGCGCACTGTTTGTGTTCCCTTTCCTATATTCCTTCACCTTTTTTTCGCGTTATTTTTTTGTCTCTTTCACATTTTTGTACAAACAAATAGAGACGCTTCGAAATAGGAGAAACGAAATTAGAACATGGAGCAATCTCGAAATGTTTGAATTGCGAATGCTCCTTTCTATTCAAGCGAACTGTCTCGAGTTCATTGTTTCCGTTAATACCTGTTCCAAACTCTTCGTATTCCATCACAGATAGAAAACATTCATTTTTTTTTTGCAGCGATAGCTTTATGTAGGAACCCTCCGAGGACCTTGCTTGCTCGGGTTGGTTGCCCTGTAGCAAGGCCATTTGAGAGAGTTCAAGCATCGATGCGCAGCTATTGGTTGGGCACCCCAGCTCGCGCAACCAAATGTAAAGTGCCGCGCGGAGTAGGGGGAGGAAGGGTAAGCAATGCGTTAAAACTGTGCTCAAGAGCACTGCACGGGCCTACATTTTGTGGCCCCGCCCGACCTGTATTCACTGAATATTTGTGTTACCCCACCCGGACCCGCACTAATGGGATGCCTACCTGACGATCAGGCCCGGCCCATGCCCGGCCCGGTGAAAGGCCGGGCCCAGGCCGGCCTCGCATGAGACACATGTGCGCGTCCATAACGGGAACCGAAGCTTTTCAGCTCGTCCGCGAGTTGTACAAAGCCCTGGACCACATTAAAGGGTCACAAAGCATTTGCACATAACCCGACGCAAGACACTGTCAAACTCTCTTTAACGCTGGAAGGAATCCTTGCTTGTGGAAAAAGGAAGTGATGCTTGCAGATTTAGAAATATACAACTTACAATTATGTCAGCTCAGACGGGAGGTACCCGTCTTAATGCAGTCCTACTTTAAGAAAACTTTGCAGTGACTGCATTGCGCATGTCCCACCGGTGCTGACGAGGCTGCGTCAAAACTTGGAATTGTTTCCAAACATCACTCTTCATCGTATCCTTTGCGACAAGCTTGAACTGCCCTGATGTAAGTCCTTCCTTCAGCTTTCGGAAGTCAATTTTAATGCACAAAATGTGAACTGAAACCGGCATCCAAACATTCCCAATCCCAAGTCGGCCAAACTATGAAAAATACAGACGAACACTCAGGTCACGGTCATATCGTAGTCACGTACTGAACCTCCGAAAGCTTATACAAACATAAATGACAGCTTGCCCTTAATAGCCAGTGGGCGTTTTTTTTTTTCAAGACCTCGAAAAGGAAAGTGAATGACAACTGTACTGTCTTCTGTAATTGAATTACCCCCGTTTTCTTTCCTGCTGGCAGCTGTCTCACTCTGCTGATGGAATCCCAAGGATTCTTCTCCCCATCTTTCTTCATTTCTAAGATTTGTTTTAGTGGCGTAATAGCAAGTTTTTTCTTCAGATTTTTAATTTTTTTCAAATCTAAACGATCAATGCGTTAGAATTTTCTTCTCAACGTCTGAGAGGGCGGGCTACAGCATTGCCGGAGCCCGGCCCAGGCCCGGAAACAATCTATGCTACCCGGCCCTGGGCTCCCCCCCCTCCCCCCTCCCTCTCCGTTGCGTAGTAGGGTAGCAGCTGCGTATTAGGTGTATAATATAGAAGGCGCGGAGGCATTTCAAGGTCAGATTTCATGCGCGGGGGCATTTAAGAGAAAATAATGGAATTCCTCCCACGCAGGGGTGCATCGATGAGGAGAAAGCGTTTTTATACATAGGGCTCCGTGTTTTCGGATAAATCCGAAAAACTCCGAAAAACACCCGCCGGTAAAATTTTGGTCAAATCGGATTTATCCGATAAACTCCGAATATCAATGTGTCAATGCCACCTCCCCCCCCCCCCCCCGGCAAAGGAGAAAGTAAAATACTTTTTTTTTCTACCGTTTGAACAGCACAGAGTCAATGGTTCTGGGAAAATTCCACCATAATTATCTTTCAAACCTCGGACCGCTGTCAAAAGGGTCTTGCGGCTTGCCTCTTCAAGGTTGATTCAGGGCAACAGGTCGTTCGTTGTACATTCGGGTCACGACAAAATCCACTCTTTTGGTTTCCAGTTGGGGCCATGCGATTTGTGATTTAGAGGAAGGGAAGGGTATGTTTTAGTACCAGTGAAAGCTATGGACCATAGGGATTGTATAAAATTGGGAAGAGGGGCAGTTAAATTTCTCTATTACCTCCTTAACTACTCCACCTCGCGCGGCCGCGGGCTAGATTGATGGAATAGGATGGGATGACTACGAACTTCGTAGCGACTGCCCCTGGGAGTTCTTTTTATTTTAAGGTATTGACGTTTATCGAAGCAACACTTGTGTGCGACTTTTGTCGTGGATAAATTAGTATTGTCAATGGCAATGGCACCAACGCCAAATTCAACTGAAGATATTTCAATTGATACAAGCGCGTTTTAATTTTTATCTGGCATACGTTCACGTTAGGTTATTATTTATTTATTTATTTTGAATAGGAAACGCAGCGAAATTAAATTTCGAATTTCGGAGAATTGGGAATCAAAAAATTATAAACTCCGATAAACTCAGAATCTTCGGCAAAAAATAAACTCCGAAAAAACACCCTCCGAATTTGACGAAAAATAAACTCCGAAAACACGGAGCCCTTTTTATACAATAGCAATTCCTCCGCCATTTCCTTCGCTATTTAACGGCCAGCAAATAGAACCCATCAGATGCTATTGAGCTTTCATTGCGTTTGCCAGAATGTTGAAGACAGGTGAAGTTTATTACATACTTTGACAAATTGTTTTACGAAGCGAGAATTCTTCCTTTGTTGTCGAGATTAATATGAAACGTGGAAGAGGCTTTTCGTGTTACTCATTGTTCGGCAAGGATTAGGGTGTGCTTATCACAATTCTTTTAGATCCTTCCTCTTACGCTACTTGATCCAATGGAGAAATAAGAACGTATTTGAGAGACAGGTACCACCTTCTGTTATGCACTTGGCGCGCGTCTTATAGTTAGGGTTGTTCGTTTCGGGTAAAACCCGATTTTACCCAATTTTTACACCCCGAACATGTTTCAGGAGAATTGGGTTAAACCCGATTTCTCCCCGAACTCCAAAACCACATAAACAATTCCTTTATTTTACGCCGCGCAGAGTTTCCGGTGCACACACGCTAGCTACCCTACCTCGGG
The DNA here is from genome assembly GCA_037355805.1 of Ixodes ricinus. Classification (NCBI taxonomy): domain Eukaryota; kingdom Metazoa; phylum Arthropoda; class Arachnida; order Ixodida; family Ixodidae; genus Ixodes; species Ixodes ricinus. The sequence continues at coordinate 54,487 of JAZHYW010012212.1, forward strand.
ACAAGAGTGACCTATAGTTCATTTCGCAAGCTGCGTGCAGCACTGTGGACGCTACACGACTCTCAACCAACCGCCCAACGAGGGCGCCTAACTCACCGTGACATTCTACGGAGGCCGGCTGAGGAAAGGCGACAATAGGCGTTGGGGCCTCGGAGGGAACATTTCCGTCCCCCGCTGCGCAGGTGGAACCACCTCGGCACGCCACGTAGCTTCGGCCCTGCTGCACGCAGCTTGTGAGATGCACTATCTATCCCCCTTCGACCGCTGAGGTGTCGACGCCCAGCAGGGTCTCTCAGGTAGCATGGGCATATCGCTGGCGTCCAGCCTTTCTCACGAACAACGTCCGAGCCAGTCAGCCACGTAAACAGATCGGGAAAACTTAACAGGTATATTCCATAGTGAAATATCTGATCGAAGACGGCTGCCCTTCGAACGGGTCGGGGTTTCCGTTGACACCTGAAGGAGAGGAGGATTCCGTGGGTGGTGCTTCCCTTGAAGCGACCGACGGCAATCGGAGCAGGAAAACCCTGATGTCCCCCCGATTACCAGCATGAAACAGACCCCGAATTTTAACGCGTCAACGTTAAAAAGCTCGTAATACGCTCTGATAGAAAAAAAAACGAATGTATTATGATTTACATTTGTAAATTTAACCCGAAAAAACCCGAATTTCGGAATGTGTCCACAAAAAACCCGATTTCTCCTCGATTATCAGCTTGAAAAATAGCACCCGATTTTCACCCCCCCCCGAATTGAAAAAAATATAAAACCCGAAAACGAACAACCCTACTTATAGTGCAGCTGCCTGAAACCTCTTGATCGGTGTAACGGTTGGCTCTTCTGCCGCCCTCTACGCAACTTGATCGAGTTAACGAAGAATAAGGCGGCGTGATAACATTATATTTTTTCTTATATTCTTCGATGAACCAAGCGTGCAAAAGGAAAATCGTTAAAAACTTTTGAATACGCCTTTTTGTCCCGGTAAGTATGAAGCAAGCGGGTAAAAGAAAAATGCAGTTAAAAAATTCTGAACACGGCGTTTAATCTCGGTAAATACTTTCAATGCCCCGTAAGTTCACCCTTGGAGTGTTTTAATCTTCAGAATGACCAATTTAAAAAAAAAGATAATCCATAAATATTGAAGAGCAAGTTCTTTATCCAAGTTAGCCTCACGAATAATAAGCTAGCCCAAAGACGTTTGCATAATTTCACTCTTTGTGTTGACACTGGCGATTGTAGAAACGCAGGGTCTGGGTAGTCCCGAGCATTGTAATATTGTTCCGCAGCCAATCAGATTATGGCATTAACCAACAACCGATAAGAACGAATAACGAAGGGAGAAGGATGAAGGTCAGTGACTCTAGTATGCTGCAGTCTCTTTGAAGGTGTTTCACACCGTTTGGAGACAGGTCATTACCTCGTATTACTGATGTTTTTTTTCTTTCAATCACAATTTGCCTTAAAATTCCTTAAGCAGCTTTAATTTGTGCATTACTAGTTTTTTGCTACGAAAATCTATACTCTTTGTCACGAAAGTGGCGTGTTTTCCTTTTGTTTTCTTTAGAATTGCGGGCTTGGCTATGTTCGCAAGAAAATTATTATAGTCAGTTTCTTAAGGTTTCAGTTACAATTAAATGAACTAAGCGTACAATTCCGATATTAGAAGAACACAAAAAAATAGACGTTAAGCGGACTATTTCGTTTCCTAAAATTACAAATTTAATACGCTTTTAGTGTATAGCTTATTACCGGGAAAAAGAAGAAAATATAGATACGTTATTGCGTCCCAATATAGTTTATAATAGCCGCGTGAGACGCGGCGAAAACGGAGACGCCATTCAATCGCAGGTATGTGCGTCATCAAGTGTACATGTCCTGTCGCCTCTACATCGCCATTTACGTGATCGTAACACGGGGACATAGTTTCCCATCGGCCTCTTCCAATACTCGGTTTCACCTTTCGATGGACCCCGGAGGACGCTACGAGCCATCTAAGCCAATCCGATGCTGCGTCAGTATCACGTGACCTTCCGGATGGGCTCAGCGGCGCTCAGGTGGGACGCGTATGTAACGTGTTCGGGTCACAGTCCTGCATTGGCCATCATGGCTCGTGTAGCGTACCCTGCCGTCTATGTTTAGGTCAAAGGCAGCATACTGGCTGAATAGATCGTATTTTAGCGCGTACGCCTAAAAACAAACGAAATCGTTTCTTTTCTTCTTTTTTTGTTGCGGTGAGAATCTTTAGTTGAGCGCAAGTTCGTCTGCTTCTTTTGCTGAGGCTGTGGTGACGTCACAACGCCGAGCTCTGATTGGTTCGGAATGAAATATAGTGGGTAGACCTGAAGGCAGCTTGCTTTGACGTCTGCCCGCTATCTTTCAAAAGAGCCAATCAGAGCTCGGCATCATTCTGACGTCACCGCAACTCCTGCGCAAAAGCACACGACTTGCTCTCCGTATTACACGAACCGGACGGCGCACGTTCCATGAATTCCCTTTCACACATATTTATTTTGTTGACTTTCCTGAGCGACATATTGCTGCACCGGGATCGCATATTTATCCGCCTATACCCAGGGTAATGTAGTACACTAAAGTATACGAATTTCACACTCTTGTGAAATCTTTTGCAAAGTATAATGATATGTTTTTTTTCGAATAGTCTATTAAACATGAATTTAGTAAGCACGTCTTAGTTACTAGACGGCGTCGAAGTGTTCAAGATATGTACTTGGAGTGTAATTTTCTTCTTTAAGAGTAGGAAATTATTATACTATTTTCGTATTGCGTTTTACCGAGGGTACTTCGCCATCCAATGCAGAAGCCTTATTCGAGGCAATAAAGTGCCTATCGGAAGTCGTAGGGCAAGTGCGTCATGTTCAATAACCCTGCCCACCTCGCTAGATTCAGTTAAGGTGTTTAAAAAAACGTTTGACGAAAATAAATTTTAGATTTAATCATTACTAAGGTTAAAACGTTGCACACAGACTTCTGAGCTCAACTGGTATTATGGCTAAACAATGCCAATTTTCATGGCAATAACGCTTATTCATCACTTGAATATTGTCGGGCACCCCATTGACCTGTTTTGCAAACTGATGAATCACATCAGTTTCAGCCTCACGTCATTACCTTACGTTATTACCTCAATGACGGCGCAATGTGGTGTGAGACGTTGCTCATAAATTAAAACACTAACAAGCATAAGGTCATGTCTACATCTTGACTCGCGAGGTTCGTAAGTTCATTACATCGTACAAATATTTTAGAGCCAATATAACGGCTACTCGTGGTTCAAAGTGCTACATTCGAGGCGTCATTTATAACAACCACGGCGTACACTTGAATAATCTATAACGAAATATTTCCAAAAGCCCCTGTTTTACTTAAACGAACTCCTTAATAAACATTGGTACGTTCCAAGTTAGAGTGCTCCGCATTTGTTTTAGATAAAGATGAAGTTGCTGCAGGCAAAGAAGCCTACAATCACTCCTAGAAATGGTCCAGAATGTTGGGGACCTTTTCTTAATGCATTAGTACCCACAGGACAGGGAAAAGCTGACGGCGTCCATCTGTCGACAAAACAGTGGAAAGGGAATCGCGCCGCATAGAGAGGAGGAGAGTAGTGAACGACAAAGGCGAGAGGTAGGTGACGTCACGAGGCGGCAGCCAATCCGCGCGCAGAGGCTAGCGCGAGCCCCAACTTGCAGGTGTGCGGATCGCGTATGCCTTCATTTGTGCTACAAAATGGAGCGTGAACCAAGTACTAGCGCCGGTCCAAGTAGGCTGAAAAAGAAGACGGATTATGAACGAAGGAGACGTGCGAACTGGACAGAAGAGCGTAAGCAGCGCCTCGCTCGGCTGGCCGAAATGCGGCCGAGCTACACACCGAGCCTCTCGGAGCCCGGAAGGAGACCGCGATATTCCGCTACACCATAGCTGCCCCGTAACCGACGTGATCAACTTCAAGAGAACATGTACTTCTCTTCTACACGTTCAGACGCGAGGTACACATTCTAGACGGCAACAAAAAATTAGAAGGAAGGTTTATTGGTGGATTCTTAGCGAATGCTTTAGCATGACCCTTGGAAAACGCTATACACATCACCCTTTGGGAAACGCTAACACTGACTCCGTAACGAAGCCAGAAAGAGGCAGAAAAAAATAGAGGAAGCAAAGAGAAAGCCGAAATAGAAAATTAAAGGGGTCAGCGTTAGCGTTTTCCAAAGGGGGACATGTGTGGCCTTTTCCCTTCTAAGTACAGCATCACATCAGTGAAATTAGCTCTATCTTTAACTCTTCTTAAAGCGCTCATTGTTACTCCCCATATTAACTACGCTAACTTGTTGTTCATTAGTCATTTACATTTTGTTTTTATTTTGGCATATACGAAACATTGCTAAGTACAAATGAAGTTTCAAGCTTCTGGGATAGGCTGGTCACTACTGTTTACAGTGCAGATGAAAATCTTTTGGGTCTAAGTCTGTTTCAACAGAAGATTCGACATATGGGCTGGAATAAATTTATTTTTAATCGAGTTACGGGAAGCCAATGGGCCTCTATGTATTCCTTGAGATAACTTTTTGGAAGGACAAAGAGGGTTTCGTAGTTGAGCGATAGCTGCAAATGTCTTCAATCTACATCGTTCTATTGTCCAAGAAATCAATTTGCACCACGTTGAACTTCACACCCTGATGCTTAAGCAGAAGTCGGGTGACTTCCAATGTCGCAGGTCGCTACTTTTTTCTGTTGAAAGCAATATTGTGACGTAATTAGTGAGAACACACTAATTTATATTATCGTGATTGTACCTTCGTTCCTGCCTAAAAATCGCTGCGCTATACACTGCGTTTGACATTAGAAGTCTCTGCGAAGGGCGAAGCCAAAAGAACGATTCGACCCCAAAGAAAGTCCTCGACGTGAGGCTGAAAATACCGTAGCCATTAGAAACGTCGTCCAAAGTGCCGCACCAGTTTCAATTAAAACTTTTTTCCCCTGTTATTTGCATACTTCGCTCTTTAATCGCTCATGTGAAAGAGTTTTCTAGAGCTCTGCAAAAATTATTTACGCCTCTTTGCGGAAAAACGCTTTCCATTAAAATTATCGGTGACCTTTTCCCGCTGAATATGGCAGGAGACCACGAATTTGCCCATATTGTTATACACCACTTTAATTTACCTCCTACCTTCAGCTGCAGAAGCCTGAATGGATGCCTAATTATAATTCAGTTTAGGAAGAATTGGCCAGAAACTAGCGCCTCGGTGAGACAGGCGGACAGCGTGGTACTCGGCTGACATCTGAAGAGATGCAAATGAGCCTGAATGACACCTCGTGACATCTAATTTGGTTTTACGAACAATATGTTATAAAGCTCCAAACAACCGTCTCAAGTACGTTTTCCTGTCGTATATGTATATATATATATATATATATATATATATATATATATATATATATATATATATACATATATACATATATATAGAGATAGATAGATATACATATATATATAGATCGTAAGCGGGACGTTTTACTCCCTGACGGCAAAAAAGACAGCGCAAATACGATGCGTGAGACCCGCTACGGGTGTCAAGCATCTCATTATCGATCCGCAGCCAATGAAATTGCGACTTTAGCCGATATGAATGCCGGAGAACCAATCAGGAGGCAGAAAGCGTGAACATACTCTTCAGCTGTTAGTGACTGTACTGTGCCAAAGACTTCGTTGGAATAAAAGTCTCTAAAGTAAAATAAAAAACTAATTTTGGGGCGAAAAAAAAAAGAAGAAATCTAGGTTATCTGTTTCCTGTCCGTAACCCTGCACAAAACGTGTGGTGAAACTTACAAGTGCACGACGTGTCATGAGGTTTGTTTGCATATGCGCTGAACGTTGTAATTCCCGCGGAAACCTAATTAATCTTCTCGGTTTTAATGCGCCCACCTAATCTCGGCCCGGGTGGCCGTAATCTGACGGATGTTTATACAAGGCGCCGCGTAACCGAGATTCCGGTGCCACGCTGAAACGTTGTCAGGCGGTAGAGATTAATCCGCATTCCTTCGCTGAGGCGTACCAAACAGATACCCTTCACTGGGATAGCACGTAAACCCCCAATTAATCTGAAGCGCACGTGCAAACAGCTTGGCGCTTTCAGTCGGCTGCACTCCTGTGGGGAAAACTTCGAGATCGTGGTATGGGGGCTCAATGCAGCCCGAACGCTACTTAGCGGTGGCGAGCCAAGGCGTACTCACGGGGAAAATGAATTTATTTATAAATACTGCTCACCCCTAACAGGGTCTGTAAGAGGTGTGGGCTACAAATTCACAAACACACACGAGGGAACTTCACGTAAAATATGCAACGGAAAGCAAAAAAAGAAAACCGAAAAAATACCACTACCAAGCCTACAATAAACGTAAAAAAAAATCTCAGCACTTTGCGCTTTAACAGTAACACCAATTCCAACAGTAAGCACTTGTCATCACTTCCTCTGACTAGAAAGACCAAAAGGTTTAGCAGAATATTCTACAGTAAAGAAATTCGAACTACCAGTTGAAAACTTTTTCTGGGCGGATGATTAGTTCAATATTCCGGGAAGTTTATTCGAATCACGTATTTTTCGAATAAAGGAAGAAATGGTCAGATGCGTCTAAAATATATGTTGAAAGTCTGAGTTTGTCAGAATCAAAATTAACTTTTGCAGTAGTTGGATGAATATCGTTAAAAGAATTAGCGCTAAAGAAAAAAAAACACGACGAACATACGAAAAGGATACGATACGTAATAAGATGCACGTTCGTATCTTCCGTTTGTCCTTTACGCTAATTGTTTTCAGGATGTTTCAATCAGTGTTCGATTATGTCTTAGTACTTTGAGTCGCGAGGTGTTTGCCTAAAGCGGGGATCACAATTATAAAAGTGCTGAGAAATCATAAAGAAAAGTGTTTTAAGACGAGCTTGCTTTCTTCTTGGCATGAGCAATGAGAGACGAAGTGTGGTAAACATATCCATAACGGAATCGTGTCGCTTATACCTTGATAAAAAAAATATCTCCTCTGATTCTTAACAAGTTTTTGGCGTGACTCGGTGATAGTTACTCGTTCCGAGCAGAGCGAATTACTTGCCTGGAGTAGCACCTGCTTCCCTCCTGTCATACTCCACACCCCTGCACGTTTCAATCTGGATGAGTATTTTACCGTCGTGCGGTCGTGTGGCACTAGTACGTGATGTACGTTAAGGACCTTCGGCTGCAGTTGTACCGCATTAACTTAATTTCTCAACTGCGGTGAAGACACCAGACATCCGTTGAGGCTGACTTCCCGCTGCATAGACGCGTATACAGCACAATTACTTTTTACTCTCTTAACGATCACATGGCACGATCATTGCCAGAACGACCGTCAAAGGATCAAGCACTATCTTGCATACGGGTTGGCCTTCAAGGTTACGCAGAACATCAGATTACCCCCGAAACCTCTCGCTTGTAGTACCAAAAGACATAAAGCAAACATTATTTGTTTTCCCTGTGAATTAATGAGTAATCATATTGACGGAGACAGTCATGTGGTACAAGAGATGAACTTTCGTGCCGTATGCTATGACTAGCAATTTTTACAGTGCACAGGTGTGTCGTAAATATAAGAGGAGGCGTAGTTCAGGTGTTATCAAGACAGAAAACAAGTTTAAACTTTGTGTAATAGGTTCGGCACAAAAAAATGCAAACGTGTTATCAGAAAGTCCATTTATAGCACTTTTTAGGTAGTAAGGAGATACGAATTTTTGTATATGTCGTTGAGTACGCTACATGAAAAGGCGTAGAGCAAGTAATTACGAAGCAATCATGGCGCTTATTTTAGAGAAACATATCATGTACTAGGCATTTTACATTGAACAGGATATTCCGAAAGAACTTGGTAAACTGGCATTTCTTGTAGTTTAGTGTGATGAATAAATTCAAAACAGCTAAGTACGTTGTGTCGTTTTAATAGCATCTTCATACGAAGCTGGGTTTTTCAATTGATCTGTCGCACCGACACTATAATAGTTACGTGCGTTTTGATTTCGTTATAAAGTTGGCTCAGTAATAAAATGAATGAACTAAAAGAAAATACATATTCGTTCACAAAGAATTCGCGAAATGACATCATCAAAAATTAAAATTATTAAGGATCCGAAAACCCGTAAACATTCGAGGCATCTGTAGAGCCGCACTTCATTCCTTTGAACTCATATCAAAAGTTTTCCCAGGCATTTTTGTATTTTGGTGATACACTGTGGGAAACTAATCCTTGTTAATCACATCCAGGCGCTGCATGGAGTGTATAAAAATTAGAAGTGCACTCTTAAATTTCAATACAGTAGATGAGCAAACCGTCCTAACGACAGGATCACGAAGTTTCAGAAACCGGCCCGAACAATTCGGTCTGCAATATATGTCTCTCTGTGTGCGTTGCCGTCTTTTATTCTAATAGCTCTGAGCATCAATCACGAAAATATTTCGGCAGATACCATTCCCCTCATCACATCTCTCTAGTGTGCTGGGAACCGTTCCTCAGATATTGAAAATGGGGTTGCTCAACAACGCCCTCTTTTTTCTGTCACAAAAAGGTCAGAACCTTCACTTTATTGACCATGCTGTCAAAGGCGCACAACGAAGCTCATCTCTTGGCGGTCGGTATTCCTACCGCATATTAAAATAAAAGCCCGTGTTTTTTATTTCCTTTTGTTCTTTTTGCGGAGATTTGTTTTAGGAGTCGGGGTCGCGGAGAATAAATTACGCTGCGCCTACAATTTCTTTTTCAGTTGGTCGATTGGGCGTTATATTTACATTCGCATGGTTTTTGCTTCTTTCAAGAAGTTCCTGATTCATTTAAATCCATTATTGAGAGATTTTTTTTCGCTCATCCAGTCAGTCAGAGTTACTGACTGCTTATGACACGCTGGGCGGGGATCATTATGTTCGCGCTAATTACTTTCAGATTAATGCTTCGTTATCTTTATTGTGCATTGCTGCAATCTCATTGGCTGAACATAGTCTTATTGGTTTATCTGTCTCGTCATCTTCGATTTAAACGAGATTTCGATTAATACGAGGGGTTGTTCTATAGACACCGACAAGCTAAAAAGAGCAGGGCATAACGAATCTCGATCACCTTTTTATCACTTCTCAGTCAATTTTGTTAGAGCATTAGCCGATAAATATGCAGAAAAACAAATCGAGAAGAATGAACCTAACGAGGATCACTCTGCGTTCGTTGTACCCTCAGCATCTGTAATAAATATGTTGTCCCACTTCATGGACACGAAGTCCGTCCTTGTTGTACTGAGCCAACATTATTAACGTTTTCTCTTTTAATCCTTTCCACTAATTTCGTTTCACGTTGACTGGAGGGTTGTTGTCGTTTAACTATTGGCTACGGGTCGCAAATCGCTGCTCAATTAAAATGGTTCAGCCGTATGCATCAGTTATTCGTTCACCCAGTGCCCGTTTTATATTTTACAAAGCGAAAGCGTTGGCGATGAACCTAAGTTTCAGCTGTTGTGACCGGTTAGGTGGTCTCACCACTACAAAAATTATCAATGAGTTTCAGTTGAGTGTCTAATGTAATCTATAAGGATACAAACGAAACTCAATTGAGACTCATTAATCTTTTTTCGTAAGGGTGCATAAAATTAACTGTGTGACCGCTGGCATAAAACGTTGAATGTGAAGATAAATAATAGATACTTCAGTTATACCTGACAAAGGGGTCACACCCAGGACACGTTTGAAGATCGGTAGATCTCAGTGCAATTGTTAGAGTGGCTGGCCTCATACCGCGGCTTCAATCAATCAATATTTATTCATATTCAGTAAATATCAAAAGCACTACATGTTGCATCTGAGTCCTTAGCTGTTGTAGCTAGTTCTGGATCCATGCCTGGATACGTAAATAATTGATGCAGGTATTACCTGGCACGCATGCTAGGGTCGCAAAAATAATAAAATGCAAATAACAAAATTCATGATTCATGACATTTCTAAATAACGCTTTTTCAGAGTTAGTAGAAATGGCTTCCTTTCCTCTATGTTTGAGTTTCATCAGTTCCGAAGTATTGTACCAGTGTATTCAGCGCTGACAATATGAATTAATGTAGGGCGGGATACTGAAAGTATTTATAAGAGCGTTTCTCGTGACTCTAACTGTTTGTAAAATTAGGTTTGATGCGAGTGGGGTGTCGTGTAATACGATACTGTGCACCGTAATTGTGTTTTTTTGTCTCTTACCATCATAGTTAAGGACATTATTCCTTGTTCTTTAAATGAAGAAGTTGAATGAGCGTAATGACATGTAAATCATTTTATCCTCAATACTTGCTTACTTCGACACAGGACGCCATTGGGTGTTGATATGGTCACGTCATCTCTTACGACAACCAATTGAAGCGAGGTGCCTCACGCGAGATAGCCCTTCTGCAGCGGTGTCACTGTAGCGTTGACCACCAAAGTTTGAGACGTATTAAGGCAGAGAAATCCGCTATATTTTGCGGCCTACCGATCCGCTAAATGAATTTTATTTGCACTCTGATTCATTTTGTAACGCTAAAAATTGCTACGCCAGCTCTGGTAACGCATTAAAATCGCTTTTGTTTAAAGGTGCAGGGCGCTTTTACGAAGGCTAAACAGTTTGCTGCTTCTATTGAGAGAGAGCTTAAACAAACTTATGGTCTGACCAGTCACAAGCATCCTATTATTATTAGTCCACAACGAAGAGATTACAATATTACCTGATCGCTTATGGCCTGAATATCCAACGAGAAAATAAAATAAAAAATCTCCCCACCGGACAAAAAAAGGAACGCCGTTACTTTTTCCGTTACACTGAAAATGTAACGAGTTCCCGTTCCTGTATTTTACCGATGCAAAATGGAACAATGCCGTTTCTTCGATCCTCCTAATATAACGCGTTCCCGGAACGCCGTTCCTTGGAAAGCAGGTCCGTATAACACTGGCCTTTTCCAGCGGCGGCGGGTGCGCTCGCGTCGACGATTACGCATAGGCACCTCGTGGTAGAAGTCTCGAGAGACGATATGTAGCAAGCGGGTAAGCTGGTCGAACTCTGTGGATCACAATGTTCTCACACCTTTCCCACCTTCCGTAAAACAGATAAAAGGTGGCTGAGGACGTCTTCAGGGTTGTCTTCTATCTGGGTCACTGAAGATCGAGCCTTCGCAAATGAGCGAGTAAGGGTAGGACTGGGCCTCGCTCCATCTTGTGACTGACGGCAACGCTTCCTGGGGGGATCGATATTCGCATATTTCAGAACCACACGCCATGCATACGTGGTTCTGAAATATATCAAAAACGTGATTTAAACATTAGGGTATGCAAACTGCGGGAGCAAAAATGTCTTAGTAGTTAGAAACGAAGGGGGCGGAATGGAACAAACGAGACTGTAAGACAGGAATGAATAATGCAGTGTTTACGGATCGCTCGAAGCCCTCATTTGATATCACAAAGTGGGAGCCGGAGCTTCAAGTGACGACCAATGTCACGCTGCAGCTCACAAGATTTCGCAAGGTGAGGACTTCCATTTTGAGGGCAGCGGGTGAGCAAGTGGAATATGATATACTGCCTATCCAAAAACCACAAATAGAGAACACTTTACTGTACTTAATTGAATAGAACTCTAAAGACAAACTCGGAATATTTGAATCCCATGAAACTGGCGATCGCCAGCGAAGTTCACTCAAGAAACATGTATCGGAGCTAACCACCTAGATAATAAATATAATTTTGTGCTTTTCGTCCAATAAACCACACAAAAATAACCCTTGAGCTAATTTTACTGAATTTGTGGAAAATCTGAAAACCCTACAATAAAGCTGCACTCGAAACTAAAAAAAAAGAAAAAAATCGATGTTTAAGGAGAGAAATATTTTTACTACGACTTTATTCTGTGTTAACTCAAAATGCTTCCCTTAATAAACTCTCTTATTGCCTTTTAAAGCGCACCTCTTAGGCGCCCGTTTCCGCTCGAGCAGCGTCGGCGTCGGCGTAACCGGGCGGAGCACGATAGGTAAATTTCCCCGCTAAATTTAGCGGAAACTAAATTAGCGGAAAAATTTCCCCGCTAAATCTAGCGGAAACTTTACCCGCTAAAATCTAGCGAGAAACATTTTCTCCGCTAAATTTAGTGGAAGAATGTCTCTCTAAATTTAGAGGAAAAAATTCCCCGCCTGATCTAGCGGAAAAATTTTCCCGCCAAATGTAGCGGAAAATTTTCCCCGTGAAATTAGCATAATCATTTCCCGAATAAATCTAGCGGAAAAAAAATTTCCCCGCTAAGTTTAGCGGGAAATTTTTCGGCTAAATTTAGCGGAAATATTTTTCGAAATGGGAGGCGAGCAGGAGAGAAGGAGGGGCAAGGGGCATAGCCCCCTCTCCGTACCTTTCCCTCCCTCCTCCTCCTCAAAAGCTGCGCTCTAATTCGGCGTTACAGGGAGTTGTAAGCGGCATTTTTCGCTCCTTCGTAACCACAGCTTTAGTCTCGTCTCCTCGTATCGGTACCGAAACCTTTCTGTCTAAGTATTCGAATCAACCGCATGTTCCTGCAGGTCAGAAAATCCCATACTCGTGTCCTGTTTTCTTGAACATGAGCCCCGGTAAACATCGATGTATCATTCAAACCTCAAAAGAGACGCCGAAGAACACCGAACATGTATGAAAAAATAAACCTACAAAAAGCACCCTGGAATTCGACGAATGATCCGCGGAAATACGAAACCCTACTCTTTAAAGTTTCTACTTTATGGCATAGCACTTGGGGTTGCGTTCGCTGAAGTTTATGGCGAGGCTCGGCGAATTGCAGAGGCTAAAAATATGTTCAGACTTTAAAAAAAAGGATAGTCTGCGCTGAGGCACTAAGCGTGGTGAAACGTCATGCTCAGTGCCAAAGAGCCGAGCCTCTCTACGTCGTCAAGACATATTTTTAACCTTGTCGTTCGTGTAGCCTCCTTGATAGATTGCAGCAACTGGGGCTCCAAAATGTTTCGCCGGAAATAAGGCGCTCCACATGTCTTAGAGTGTATTGAAAATCTCTTTTCCCCCGAAACTGCATCATGCGTCAAGGGGAAAAAGAATAGGCAACCGCTCTCATAGGTTCCCCCTTAAATTTACCGTAGGAAGCTTTTATAAAAGACGGTGATATATAAGTCCAAAACGAGGCCCTACTCCGACTCAAACGTTGTTACTAGATATCCGTTTTGTTTTCTTATACTTGCCGCCCTTATTTTTTAAGATGAATATATCTGAAAGAGAGTAGGTTGAAGATGCGTCATTCTCTTTGGCGGGATTCGAGAGATGCAATAAATCTCGTTCCAAGCTTCTTTTGGCTGAATATAAATACCAACTTTTAAGATACTCAAGTCCTGTTTAATTTTAGGAATTGCGAGATTTCAAGGGATAGTTGAATCCCTGCCTCGCAATCAATAAAACTTTCAGTGATCCCAAGTCAGAGGGAACACAAGTGGCGTGAGCGCAAGATATGTGACCTGCATTGGTTTTATCAATGTTTCATAAGGAAGACTCTGGATATTTTGGAAGGTGCTCTCCGAAATTGATTGGCTGCGAAGAACTAAATTTTATACATTCCAATCAACAAAATATATTAACAAATATTCAAACGCAAGTCAGTCGCAAATGATAGGGATAAGTAGTTACTTTAATGTATTGCTCTTTATTTGTAGAATGTATTGCTTCTTTCGAACATATATCAGACGTATATACGTTACGCAATGAAGAAACCTTAAATAATCTTGAGCCTGGAAAAAAACGAAAGGCTGTTGCGCACTCGGGATGTTAACTGCATTGAATATTTTACTGTCTGGTCAGTAGGATGATTTTTATAAGTAGCAAAATCTTGTTTTTATATTGACTGCTAATTCCAAGCTGCGCGATTCTTTTTTTTTTTGCTCGTTTTCGAAGCTGAGTATAGACACACAAAGGGGCCACCGCTGAACTATCGACTATATTGAAACCTTCAATTCTTTGTTCACTTCTCTCCGTGTTTGACTCTGCGTGTTTGAAGTTTTAAAATTCATTGAGATTGTCTAAATAAAGCCTTTGTCACTACTAAAAAAAAACAGATTAAAAGGACACTTGCGATAAGTGTCATTGCGCATTGAAACAAACAACACACCATTTCCAGCCAGAACATTTTGGAATGCCACTCCCCCTGCCGCGAGGAAAAAAGACATGTTCCCAGAGACTTGTAATGTTAAATAATGCTGAGGAGCGCGTGAAACTGACCTGCAGTAAAAATTGAAGTTTATTAAAAATCTCAGCGTGTCTTCACTTGGTACATAACTTCCTGCGTGTACAACATGTAGTATATTCTGAATCTTGAACAAAATATTTCACAACAGGTAGTATAGAAGCCAATGGCGTAGTTCTTGTCAATGATGGACCAGTGTACCTTGCAGGTAATATTGTGACCATGCGTTCGATTGACTGGCGCTGATCTGTCATGCAGACACGTGTCATCTCGCATGACTGACTTTCAAACTAATATACTAGTGATTCTTAGCTGATGCAGTAGAGGAACAACCACCCAAACAATGTATTACTCGAATAACATCTTATAGGAATGCCACTTTACCATAAATGCATACATTGATTCTCACAGTCATGACTTTGGCAGACAATTTGTCCACTGAAACAACTGCGAGTTTGGTTCGCTCAATGATTGCCTCTAATGAATAAGCGATGAAATTGTCTGGCAGTTGGCTTGCACGCGAGGCGTTTGGCGTAAACCCTTCCGCTCTTCATCGGTTGTTATCGACGCTAACACTTGGCGTACACTCAATGTGATTGGAAAAACACCGGCGCTTAACCAAATTAAAAAAG
>JAZHYW010012213.1:0-11048 GCA_037355805.1 Ixodes ricinus
ATAATAATAATAATAATAAATCCTTTATTGCACAGTCTTTCGTACAGTGATATCGATGGCCCGCATAAGCGTACAAGCGCTTGTGTGCGGGACCATGGCAACCCAGCAACGCACTCAAACAGTGCAAACATCACGCTCACAACAAAAGTAAATGATGGCAGTCACCTCTTGCCTAAAACAAGTTTATACAATGTTAAAACCGTGGTGACGAGTCCGCTGGGAAAAAAATAGATAATACAAGAGAATTGATAAGTTTATAATTCAAACCGACAACACCATTCCTTGAGTTTCTGTTTTGCTTCTTTTAAAGATGGCAAGTCGCGTAAATCTTGAGGAAGTTTATTGAAGTAGGAGGGAACATAGTATTTTCTTAGACGTCGTCCGTAATTTGTGTATACCATAGGGATAGAAAAGGTTTCCGAATGTCTTAGGGTCTTTTGTCTGGTGACTCTGTGCTTGTAATTATTATTATAATAATATTTTATTAGAACAACATATTCCTTCAATTGCTCAATTTGCAATATTTGGAGGGAGGCCAATTTTTCTGATTTATCAAGGTTTTCATATTTAGACCCATAGGCAATGCTAGTTGCAATTTTATAAATAAGTTTATTTAATTTTTGTTTTCGGTGGGAAGAACAGGAGCCATACACAGTGATTCCATAACGCAAGAGAGAGCCTCCGAGCGCTTCGTAAACTTTTTTCCTGAGTGTAATATCACACAAATTTCTTAGCTTATACATATACGCTAAAACCAATCGTAGGCGTTTTACTAAACTTTCAATGTGGCTATTCCATGTTAAGTTTTCATCAAAAGTTAGTCCTAAATATTTTGTTTCTTGAACATATGTTAATGGAGAGCAATTACAAGAAACACAGTCGCTTGAATGTAAAAATATAGGATGTATAAGGTTTACTCTTTTTTGATGTGCCCGGAAGCACATTAAGTTGGTTTTGGTTTTATTCACAAATATTGTATTCCATGAAAACCAGTCTGCTAAACTATTTATATCACTTTGAAATAAGGGAACAGCATCATCGTAGTTTTTATGTGCTAATACAATCGCAGTGTCGTCCGCGTATTGAAATAGCTGAGACTTGAGGGGTATTTTGTCTAAATCATTTATGTAAATATTAAAGAGTATGGGACCTAAAACCGACCCCTGGGGCACGCCAGAGGTAACGAGCAAAGGTTCACTAAAACTGCTTCCTATCCGTACTCGTTGTGCCCTGTTGTGTAAGTAATTCTTAAAAAACTGAAGAAAGGGACCTCTAAAGCCCATGTTTTCTAATTTACTTAATAACAACTCGTGATCAATTGTATCAAAAGCTTTTTTAAGGTCTAAAAAAAGCGCTAAGATGATATAATTATTTTCTATTTTTTCATTAATATAGTCAGTAAAATCTTCTAGTAGAAGAGTTGTACTTTTTTGCTGTCGGAATCCATACTGACATGTATTCAGTAGGGAAAAGTTTTCACAAAATGATTGCATAATTTTGACTATATACTTTTCCATAATCTGCGATATAACTGGTAAAATTGCTATGGGTCTGTAGTTGGACATCACCTTTTGATTACCCTTTTTGTATACTGGACGGACTAGTGCCACCTTAAGCATGTCTGGAATTCTCCCTGTTTCTAATATACCGTTTATTATGGCAAGCAGAATACTTTTTATTTTTTCAAAATTATAGAAAATATCTCTTACTCTAATCCGATCACAACCCTCTGGCTTAGTGAGTGGCATCTTTTTTATTATATCGCTGAGGTCTTGCTCAGTCATAGGCGGCAAGTAGGCAGAGTTTGGCGAACTAGAGACACTATACGGAGCACGTGTGGTTTTCGGTGCTTGGTTTCGCAGATCCTGTATTTCCTTCACAAAGCTGTGATTAAACTTATTGCTTAAAAAGTCAAAGTCTGTTCCAAAACGCTTCCGTATGACCTCATCAACGCTGTCTTTTGAGGTTTTCCCAATGATTTTGTTGACTATGTCCCACGTTTTTTTAATATTTCCCTTTGACTGCTGGAACTGGTTATTGTGGTATTTCCTCTTCGCTAGCCGTATTTTTGCAGTTACTTTATTCCTGATTTCCCTAAACTCCCTGCGTAATTGAGTATCGTTAGGGTTTTGTTTGCAACGACTCCACAGTCTATCTTTTGCGTAACACAATTCTAGTATTTCTTTATTTATCCATTTGTTTGCTGGTTTCCGTTGCCTTAATTTTATTTTCCTTTTGGAATCACTGTATATGCGTCCAAATCTATGCACCATCAATTCGTAAATTGCAACGTGGTCTTGTTCGAGTAATGAGTCCCAGTCATATTCACGAATAAGGCGGTCTATAATTTTTGAATCTAAGACATATCTAAAACCATCTCCATCACTATTGTATACAGTATCGTTACACAACACTTTTATGGTTATGAAATAATGATCAGCGACTTTCTGTTTTATAACACCAGATATCGTTGTCAGATCACTAATTCTGATAATAGCATGATCTATACAAGTTCTAGTTAATTTGTTTCCTAAGTACTCTTCTCTGGTGTAGTCCCGTATCACATTCTGTAAACCATAACTGGACAATAGGTCAAGATAGTCTCCAACTTTGTACTTGCTGCGGTTCATAACATCAATGTTCAGATCACCTGTGATTATTACTTGGTCATTGTTGTTATATTGTTTTAGTAAATTTTCAAACTCGTTGTAAAACAAATTCACATCCGCACTGGGTGGTCTGTATAAGGCCACAACAAGAAACGAAAACTCATTTTTGCTCACAGACATAACTATAGTTTCAGCGTGATCTAATGATACTTCAACTTGCTCAGCTATCCAATCCTTTTTTATATAGATAAGTATCCCTCCTCCTTTTCCATTTTCTCTGCATACTGATACCGAGTGGAAACCCGGCAACTGATAAGCACTTTCATCTGCTGTTTTTAGATGAGTTTCTGTTATAACTAAAATATCAAGACTGTTAAATCTGGTTTCCAGGTACACATTAAGTTGATCCCAGTTTTTTTTAATGCTCCTTACGTTAATGTGAATTATGTTTAGTACTTCTTTGGTTTTTTCTTCTTTCATCACACGCCTCGCGTACTCGTCCCAGTGAACAAAACTATTAAAAGAACTTATGTCACTAATATCTTCACTCATTTACTTCAATTTGTTCAAATCTGCTTCGCTTTCAATCCGGATCACCGCAGCGCCTTCTTTTTGCCTGACAAAGATCTGTCCATTCTTCACCCAGATAAACTTATATTCCTTATCTCTGGCCTTGTTCTTTGTAACCCATAAGAGGTTCTTCGTGGTCGCCGTTAGGTTTTCGTTTACGTATACACCGTCTCTTTTTAATGCCACTCGTTTTTTAATCCATAGGTCTCGTGTGTTCCTTTCCGTGAATCTTACGAGTATCGGAGCTACTCTTCCTTCTCGCGTTCTTAATCTGTGAACAGCCTCTACTGAATGTTCTGTTATTGGTGGCAGTTCTAGTTTTTCTGAAAGACTGTTCACCAAATCCACAACATTCTCGTTTTCTGATTGTTTTACTCCATGAATCTCAATGTTCTTGCGCCGGGAGTATTGCTCAGTTTTGTTAATAACAACCTTCAAGTTAGTAATCTCGCAGGTTTGTTCCGAGATAATGACTTCAAGCTGAGTGGTTTTTGCTGTCAACTCAGCAATCTCCTTCTCCTGGTGCTCAGATCTTTTAAGTAGCTCGTCATACTTTAAGTAGCTCGTCATTCGAACATGCTAGGGCAGCGCCATTTGAAGCCAAATCAGTAGCAATCATAACATGGAGATGGCTAATTCACATACCCTCCTCTGTGGTAATTACTGCATGTGCCTAATGTTTCACTTTTTTTGCCCAGACATGCAGCAGGGCTCTGTCTCACTGTGCGTCCCTCTGTCCTGTCGTGGTCGCAAGCAAGGCCTGCAGCATAATTGCCATCAACATTGTCTGAAGGTATGTATATACCACTTGACTACTTCCATAGAGGGTGTGCTCGAGCATCAAAGGGCACAATGCCAGCGTGCAGCTCTTTTAAATTGGACGATACTCCAAAGCATGTTGTTTAGGCCAGAAAGAAGCTCTGCACTTCACCGGTCTCCCATAGTGGGTGTTCACTCTCTCTGGATTTAGAACTGCTGCAAGGGGACAGGGAGTGAGTACAGTGCGCCGCAATATGAAAGACCCACTCCGAGCGCTCGGCCACGCGCTCAGAGTGGGTCTTTCATATTGCAGCGCACTGTACATCTTCATGAATACACTGGCTTGTAGCACTCTTCTCTACATACAAAGCAAAGTCATTCAGAAGCATAGCATGCGGGCAGCACATTAACAAGAAGGCTTTCATTTCCTGGTGAAGGAAATTATTCCATACACCTATATTTTTAGAATCTTGTTTCGAACAAAAACTTGTTAGGATTTGTTATGTAGTTTTTCTTTTTTCACTGAAGTATGTTTCATTTGGCAAGCTAAAATATGTCACAGTATGCAAACCACAGGGTTGAGTTAATATGTTCAGAAGATGCTACAGTTGCAGAGTGTTCCTGGGCAGAGCAGATTCCGAAGTTATATCGCACGGAGTTGTGTTACATAAAGCTATGTTCACACTATGGACGCAATGCACCGATCTTTCATAACACGCACAACTGTAAGGGTAACAAGCGTAACGGTTTCGTATAGACTATGAGCAGAAAAATCTTACTGTGCACAACTGCCGTAAAGATCATGGGTGACGGTGTTAAAGAGTCATAACCTTTTACGCCGGTTAACAAAACCACCGATACATGTCAGCGAATGCGTGACAAAGTTTCGCTTTGCTTCTACCAGTCACGGGACTCCTGAGAAGTTTTTTGTTTCGTTAATTGCCCGAGGCCTAAGGCACGGTGTTTTACTGGAGGTGAGCTGTGGTCTGTGTCTTATTTGTCACGGACATTACTTGCTGTATCAGATATTTCATGCCTCTCTCCTGCAATGTCAATTGGTTTTTAGCTAAAACCACATTTTCTGTGATAAGCGCAGGTCTCCTCGGAGGAAAGCACTAGGCGCCGAAATGTGCTGCCCTTCGCTTACGGTCCAGACCAGTTGCTCTCATCAAGGTGAGCTGGGCTCTCTTTGCAGATCGAGCAGGATTATTTGTATTGTGTATATGTCAGGCCTACCTTGTTTTGTATTGTATTGACAGCCTTGTGCTTAGCTTATGACTATATACATCTTTCTTTTGCATGTGCAGGGACCATTGAGATAGCCCTACACCTCGGAAGAAGCACCCATGTAGGAATTTTAGATATAATAAAGAGCTACTATAATTTCACTCGTTTTTTGTTGTTTAAAATAAGCTCAAAGAAAACAGCTACAGAGAGCTAAAGCAAAATAATTTACAAACGACCGACCAAACTATTTTGCATTTTCACTGCTGTCTCGATTCTTAACCCTTTCTCAAGGGTGTTTATGTTGTGAGAATTTGCTGCTGATATGACGCTTTAATATGTTCCGGCCAGCTTGAGCTGCACTTTCGAAAACCTCCAGGTCGCTATGGTCTGTTGCAACTCAAGAACAGCAGGAGCAAGCCCCTCCCACAGAGCCCTCCACTCTTTCAACATCAGCAGAGCGGAGGCTGGAGAGCAGGAGAGTGGGGAGGAGAAAACAACCAATCATGGTGCAATGGTGGTTTCCTCTCACTCCTACTATTCGTGGCTTGCAACAGATTTTAGCAGCTGACAGCTGTGTCTGCAGGTGCATCACATGAGGAACACTGTAGCTAGCTGCTGTTTTGCTGCACCGTATCTCACTTATTTTTAAAGTTTCTGTAGCCAATTATTTTCTCCTCATTTTAGACAAAGAAGCAGAGCTACTCCAAAGTGCATGAATTCACTATTTCATTGCATTGCAATCTTCATAGTATATGGCTCACGTTTTCAGGTGCATCAAGGATGCCGAAGTTATATTTCAGAATGTCGTTGTACAGAAACGTATGTAAGTGAAAAAATATTGGACAGCAGAACATGAGCTACTTCAGTGCCTTAGCTAAAAAGAAATGTAAAAACAAATATTTTGTAAAAAAAAATGATGAAATGCTTGGCAGTTCTATTAATTCAGAGGGGTTGCCCATTAAAATAATGTGCCCCCATATTGTGAAAAAAGACGTCAATGCAACGGTACCCATTTTACCTAAGTGCAAGGTTGCTCATTAAAATTCTGTGCATGCATACATTTAATGGGCATCCTTATACTTTGGGAAAATGAATACCGTCACATTAACGACTTTTTCCACATATTTTCAAAATATGGGGGCACGTTAGTTAAATGTTATACCTATTTTTTCAGAATATAAGGATACTCATTAAAATGATGTGTACACATAAGTTTAACGAGCATCCTTGTATTTTGAAAAAATGGGTATCGTTGCGTTAACGTCCCTTTTCACATATTTTCTGAATATGGGGGTGCGTTATTTTAATGGGCATCCCCTCTTAATAGAGCTGCCAAGCATTTTCTCGTTTTTTTTACGAAAGATTTTTTACAGTGTATGTAATTTTGTTTTAACTGTTTTAGTTTTCCTTTAAGAAATGCGAGGCGTAACTTCTGACCACTTTTGTTATTTACTGATTTGGGCTTCGGCATTTTTATCGGCTAGGACCACGATTGCATTGGCTGCGGGAAGCGTTCGGCATACCCTGCGTTTCTTAAAGTTACAGTGACATTGAAATATACTAGTCTATAAATTGATAAAGCGTTTTGGGAAGTAAACTTCAAGAATAATTCTTAGTTTAGCTTAGCATACTAAAAAATGTTTTCAACATTTTTAATTTGCAAGAGTAGATCGACATGTACAGCTGAATCGTAAAACCGGAATTACGATAACCCATATTGAAAAGATATTTGAGGTAATAAATGTATATTGCAATATGCTACAATTTACTTCAGTTGTATTGTTTAAAGTCAAAATATGAGTACGTTTTTAGTGGCACCAACTGGGAAGCGCACAACTGTTAGGGCAGACAAAATAATGTTGTTGTTATTTTCATTTACTTAAACAGGGTGGAGTGCTAAATTATTCCACTTGGGTTGGTTTCCTCGACCCAGAACGTTGAAACACACTTTTAGCCCAGGGAGCTCTTGTCACAGAAAAGCCGGCCTCGGTGGCGTGGCAGAAAAGCTGGCTTTGGTGGCGTCGTAACGGGAATGCCCTGATTGGTCGATAGGGTCATGACGTCACAGCGCACATGACCGCACGTGGAAGTTTCAAGCAGCCCACAACGCTCACGTGAAACGTGACGTCCCGCGTGGAATAAAAGTGATTAAAAAACGACTTGTAATGCTAATTAAAGGTCGCCGCATGTCTCAAATGATTTCACTTCATAAAGTAATTCATTTGCGTCAAAGACATATTTGAAGAATTTGAGGTGGGATTCGAACCCACGACCCTCCGCTTGCAGACACGCTACTAACTAGCCCATGCCCGCCGCTTTTTTTTTTTTAAGCCGATATTGGCATAGTGCGACCAAAAAGTACAGTAATGTAAAATTGCCGTTAATCGCTTACCGACTCCCGTGGCGTCGTTCAAAAAATGTTTGAATTTAACAGTTTTTCCATTGTTGGTAACCACTCTGGGACATTTGATCGAACCTTCCAAACTTCGACAATACAACGGACAGACCCATGCCCGCCGCACTTCTTGCTCACTGGCCGAAAGAGCATGAGGTGCGATTGAGAAGGCGACGCGAACAAGACCCAATAACGCCGCAAAATGGTGAGTTGGGCTAGTTGGTCCATTGTACGAAAAGCAAAAGCGCCAAAAACTGGGACAGAGTAAAGAAGACGACAACACAAGGCGCACAGAGTAAACATGACGACAACACAAGCCGCACAAAGTAAAGAAGACGACAACACCAGGCGGCTTGTGTTGTCGTTTTCTTTACTCTGTCCCAATTTTTGACGCCTTTCTTTCGCCATAACGCTATCGCGTTCCACTCTTGAAGGTGAGGCTTAAACTTCCTCCAAGCTTTTATCGAGTCCCTGAATTGATAAAGGTGCAAGGGGTATCCGGTGATTACATGTATCATGCGGACTGTTTCGTGCGCTCTGCAGGCATAATTGGCCAAAAATGTTTTCTTTATGATGTCATCGGCCATCTTGTTTTTATGTGTTAGTTAAAGTAACATAAACCACTATCGGGTCCGAATTTTATTATACTTCATTTCACCTTATGTCCGGACGCTGTCAAAACGAAGAAGACGCACACAGTATAAACCGAAAAACACGCCGAACTCTCCGCATCGTGAAACGAACACATAGCTCATGTTTCCTAAACATCGGGCATGACGTGGAAATAGTATTGAAAGATACATAGAAAAACACTTTAGTGTACCCTTAGAGTGCATGAAGTGTTTCTTTCTGTACTTAAGGTATATCGCTTGAAAGATGCGATTAGAAAGATCGCAAAAGAAAACGTATTCCTGTTCTCTTTTTTGTGTTGGATAACTTATTCGAATGTCACAGTAAAATGTTATGGTACACATGACCACTTGATTTAGAGAAGACCACCCTCATGAATACCGTTCACCTGTTGAGCGGTAACAAGTACACGGTTTGAAACAAGTCTACGTTCACTCTAGGAGCGACACAGATATCACTATACCCGGTGTCTCAAATAGCGGCCAGGCCCTTTAAATCGACCGGAAAAATCGGTTTCTTAATCTATCGCGCTACGATTTTGTTCACGGTTGCCCACAGGCGGTGCATTTTTTCTATAAAATTTGCAAAGAGCGATCTTACCTGAGAAAGCAAAACATGAAAAAGGCTTAACTCCTATAGAAACGCAGCAAAGCCATCGGTCTCTCAAACCATAGGGCGCCCTACTGTTTGAAGACCGGTGGCTTCGCTGCGTTTCCATAAAGGGTAGCTTCTTTTTTTCCTTTTTACTTCCGAGTGATACCGTGACCGCGGACAGCGCGCTTAAAAGCAGGCTTCGAAGTTCAGGTAGTGTGGTGACGCCGAACACGGTAACGGTTTGCTAAACGTCCGCGCTGAAAGTTTGGGAAACGCAACGCGTGGCGCGTTCCGGATGCTCCGCAGCCATTAAAACTGGATTATTGTTTAGAAGAAAAAAACACGCTAAGAAACGAGCCACGAAGCCTCGTGTTTCTTGAGCTGGGAATGACTACAGCTCTCCATACCACCGCCAAGCACATGTTGCTGCCATTGTACTGTAAATGGCAAGGTAAAAGGTCTACTCTTCGATAGAACGCATTTCAGTGTTCGACGGCATCCCTGACGCCGCCATAACTTTATTTCGCATGAGGCAGGCGGCGGTGCGCGAGAAGGGCTACGTGCCGTCTCGAGCTTTACACGCGCAGAGCGAGGTTGTTGCTACGTGCAGAAATAGTAAAGTTGCCTCGTTGCATTGAGGCAGCGATGGCGCAGCTAAACTGCCTGATCAGATCGCTCTATACGGAGCGCCGTCAAGTCCGTCTGCTCTTTTTTGCAGACGTTCTGGTGACGCCAGAACGCCGAGCTCGGATTGGCTCTGATTGGAGGATAGTGGGTAGATCTCAAGGCAGCTTGCTCTCGAGTATCTACCCACTATCCTCCATTCAGAGCATATCAAGCTCGGCGTGGTTCTGTCGTCATCAGAACCCCTGAAAAAGAAGCAGACGAACTCGCGCCCCGCGGAAGCGACGTGTTATCACACCCCGGACCAAGCGTTTGCGCTTCCTGCCCTGCATATGTTGGCGACCCAAGTGAAATCTACGGCACCTAGAGCTAACAACAGAAGGCTGTGACGGCAGGTTCGTTCGCCAGCCTCCTTGAGCGAATCAGATAGACGCAGCGCCAGGCAGGCTGATGACGAAGCCGCAAAAGTAGGTTCAAAAACACGTGGTAAAATTCCTGAATAGTGCGGTTCGCACTTTGCGCCCACGGTCCTGCTGCCCGGTGTCGCCGAGGTGCGAAGCCACCGCCTCGCATACCATGTAGGATGGAGGGAAACATAGCGCAAGTGTATTGCACGTCTCGGCCACGGGGAGCAGGAGCGCGGGCGCAAGATGCGCTCCACTAAGAAACAAACTTACCCATTTTAATTAAGCATTTTTAATAATAATAATAATATTTATCTTTATTTCAACACCTTGAGTCGCGATTGGAGGGCAAAGGTAAACAAATTTTACCTGACGAGGCCCCACCACCCTGTACATAGCTCAGCAGCATACAGCAATAAACGGACAGAAAAACAATGAAGGCAATATCGTGTCCACAAAACAATAATATTGTACAAAAAGAGTAACATAGTAAAATCACACACTTATAAATAATATTTCACATGATAAGGCAGTTCATATAGGTAAATAATTGACAGTATTAAATTGTTAGAAAATTGTCAAGCTTACAAAGCAAATTATCGGTTAACAAGAATAAATACAGAAAAAACTGATAATTAGCCTATAAATAAACAGAAAGATGATTACATATACAGTTTCACAACACTATTCATAAAATTGACAAAATATAACGTTTCATATCTTTCTTAAAGGTGAAAATTTAACAGAACCTTTTATTTGAATCAATGATGTCAGGGTTGTTTAAGAGCTTGGGCATTTTATAAGTTAATGCTTGGGAACCTAATTTGTTCGTATTCTTGGTTTTATGTAGAGTTCGTTTCTCTGATCATATGAGTGTTGTCTTCGGGTAGTATAGGTCTCAATAAATTCATTTTCAACTTTGTTGTAGTCACTATATATACATTGGAGCGCTTCCAAAGGCGTGGGACGACTAAGCTTACGCTAGTCCCCCCACGGACCTAATTACCGACCCGCAGAGCATTTCCGAAGGCGCGGGATGCTAGGCTTAGGCCAGTCCCACCCCGAAGCCAATTACCCGCCCCGCACAGCGCTTCCAACGGCGCTGTGCCTGCGCTTTGGCTGAACAAAAAGAACTCGCCGGGGAGACGGCAGTGCCCTTCCGTAGACAAGCTCAGCTGCGCTGCAAGCTGATGTCTGCTTTCAAGGCAGTCCTGATGCCCAGGAAGCAATGCATAC